>OX457131.1:15710672-15815672 GCA_949752895.1 Dendrolimus pini | reverse complement strand
TGAGAATAGAGAAATTAATATTGATACGTTTTGTGGTGCTTTCTTATTTCATCTAATTTTTAAATATCAAATTTTATCTAGTATACTACATTTTGCTTTTAGTACTGAACCATTTAAATAAAAGTCAAATATAAAGTAACAATAGTTTAGTTTTATACAATTAAATAATCCTTTGTAGGTCCTATAAGACGGGTCAATAATGTTAAAATATTGCTTTAATATAACAATAGATATCGATTATTTGATCATACATCCTAACCATCTGCACATCACTTATCATCTTACGTGTTCCGGCAAGTAACGTGTTCTCTTAGTGGTTTGTCCTACGCTCTGCTACCTGGCTTTTCTTTAATATCAGGTTTACCCACGTTATACCCTGTAGAACACAATTTCACAATGTGTAATTGTGTATATTCAATCAATACTACAGATACATTATTGTAACGAATACTCTGAAAGCACCTACTTGTTTTGCTTAACTATGTGTACAAAGTTTAACCGTACTCAAAGTTAAACATTTTTTTATTATTTAATGTCTATCATACGTTAATTATGTCGATATTTGAAGTTACTAGCAAAATCTAATTTGAATATAAATAAAAAACAGCCCATAAACTCCATCAGTCTCCTTATTTCTGATAGAGAGACAATATACCTACTTGTCATGCTTGTTCAAACCTGATTGGCGAGATTCACACTTCAGTGTCATAAGTAATCTCGGTGTGCATGTATTGCTTTTTGTCATCTTCATCTAGCATGCGATAATTACAACATAATGCACATTAGGCCAAAAGAAACTAAGAAATAATGATAAGACTGGTTCAAAGAACCTTATAGCGATCCCAAAATCAAACCCATAAATTAAAAATATTTTCAATATAAGTAGGTAGTAGGTTGAAATAATCTGCTTTTTTAACTTTTGGACGATCTCTTCCAGGCAACCCATCATAATTTTGTTACAAGTAATAAAACACAATTACGAATTTGATGAAAAAAAAATTGCCGACTAATGTAGGGTCGCTCTATAAAGCCATTTTTGAAGTTTCATGTCATTGAGGAACTAATTTTGTAACAGTATCAAAATAATTTATATTAGCATAATTTCATTTTCATTTATTTTGGGGTCAAACAGATATACACATTTCAATATAGATTAAGAGTTACATTACATTTGTTCTTATAATCTAATAGTGCCTAAAAATTGTTCTTCACAAAAATAATTGCTAAAAGTGGTTAGAATAGTGGGAATATACGTTACACAACTTTAAATTTCAAAACTTGAGGAAATACATACATTTTTAAAGGCTAAGGTTACTGAAATATTTCATCAAGTTTACTCTTAAGTCTATTTAAAGATATGTTAAATTAAATATATCTATGTCAATAAAGTAGAGAGTCAAAAGATGAAACTGCGAGTATGGTTTTTATTGTAACGAGGGGAGCAAAAAAACGTGGTTTACGAATAGGGGGCATTGGCAGTCGAACATTAACAGGAGAAGAAATTTTTGCAAAAGTTTCGGAGACAACTAAAGAATTTAGAATTTCATACAAAAATAATATATCCAACATTTAACGCCTGTTACAGAGGGTTAATAATTTGTATCCATTGAAAGATGTGTCATAAGACTTAATAAATTGAACAAATCTGTTTGAAGTTTCACACAATCATCGATAGACATTATGGCCTTGTATATTTTAGTGTCGTGAACTCAGACAGTCGTCAGATCATCGTATGTCGTCAGATAATCGTATCATCGTATCAATGAATCAAGTGTTATTTCGATGATAATTTATGACTTTTATGATTAAATCAATATAGGTATATAATACTGTTACGAGCGTGGGACTCGAATTAAAATATCATTGAAATGACTATAGAGTTTAATAGAACTATACAAAAAACGTATAATACAGGTACATATATAACTGGACGCAACCAGTACAAACTGCACAATTCAATAACACGCGCAAAATCCGACAATACATCGCTTATCTAATGTACGTCTTGCTCGTATCGTAATCCTCCCTTGACTGCCTCACTCCTCCGTTCGGGCATTCATTTTATTATGTACAAATACAATATACCTTGACGCAAAACAATAATTTCCAAGAATTAGTTCGACACACCTGCCTACTGACTGCCATAAAACAAGTACAATAACAATATAATGTTTTTATTAAATACAAATTCTAAACACAAAGTAAACAAAAGAAGTCCAAATACGGGAAAGGTAATAAACCAGGTTTCTGGCAGGCAGATGTGCATTCACTTTTTGTCGGCATGTAACAATACCAATGTCGACAAAATTATTTATGTCTCTACTAATTTTCGCATTATTAAGTGAAAATCACGGTATAGTAAACTTTCTAGGAAAATTAGGTAGTACAAGATCCGCTAAGTAGGTTTTGAGATACTATTAGATTATTTTTATTCAATGTTTTTTAGTTTCGTTACTAAATGACAAAAATAAATTACATTTCAGTTCCTTACGGAACGCTTTGGTGTGCGTGGTTCGTTACTTCTTGGCAACTTATATAATTTTGTTTGTCCGTTATTTTCCGGGAAAAAATAAAAGAAAGTCAGTAAATTCGGGCAAAATGCAAAAATCGTAATATGTATATGCTCTCTTGACGACGGTTGATCGTAACTGACTGTAAGAAGGATATACAAATCGGGTTGATTCTTTTTATGTTGTCTTGTGTTGTGTAAATTTCTCATTGGCATACTACTCAATGTACTCTCCCTATTATTTTATGTCCATGGCTATAATTTTTCAGCAACATGTGTCCAATAGTTTTTTACAAACTCACTAAGCGATCACAAGGTTATTAATATTAAAATCCGAACCTTTCTTTGCCATTCGCGAGGTCTGCGTTTGTTTCTATAAACCTCTTTATCCTCTCTGCCTGTCTCAGCTACATGTAAAATATATATTTTTAACAAATCGTATTTATTTTAATCGGTTCGGTATTGTATGACTTTTAATTTTTAATCGTATTGTTACGAGTTACGCAGAACTCGAATTAAAATGCCGTTGGAACTCCTATAGAATTTATAAGAACTATACAAACACGTATCGCTCATCGAATCTACGTCTTACTCGCATCGCAATCCTTGCTTGACTGCCCTACCCCTCCGTTCGGACATTGTTTTATAGTAACTATACAATACAACGCGTGGACTGAGGTTTCCGAGAAAACGTAATCTGCACCTGCAGCTGTGACGGGTAAACAAGTCCAACAACAATAGGCTATTGTCTCATTGCAAACTTTAAATGCAAAGTAAACAAAAGAAGATAGTCATAAAATAGTTTCAATGTAATGTAAGCTCAAACGCCGCGGCATTTACTACCTAATGTGCTTTGTCTATAGGTGTGCAGGTGGCCCAACTTGTCACAGTATCATTATCGATAGTTTACGTAATTACTAAAATCGGTTTGATAGATGCCAAAATTGCCTTTATAGCGCAGCCGTGAAATAGTCGCATCAGAAATACGCCCGCCCTACGTTAATACCTTCCCTTTGATTTAAATTCATATACACCGCCGTAGATTCAAAACCAAGTCCTTGTTTACCCAATAAATAACTAAATAGTAAAACCGTGAATCTGTCACCGGGGGGTAAATGGGTGAACGGTGAAATAACGCAAATGGCCAGGGTATTTGAAGCAGCCATTGTTGTGTACTTTGATTTATGTATCGCGTTGAGACGGACCGCGACTCGGCAAAGGCACCTGCTACCCTTCCGGCTAAATATTCATTTGTCAGACTCGAGTGTAACTTAAAAAGGATTGCTAATATCTTAGATGGGCTTTGTTGCTTACTTTTGTTTTGTTTACGAGTTTCGTCTCAGTTTAAGACGGTAGCACATGACGAACTTTTCGTGATAGAAAAATAGGTATTACTTTATTACTCCCTAAAATAAACAATGGAGTAATTGACAATACTATCATCTTACCTATCTTTGATAGAGGAGACGGTGAATATCGACCTTCACCCCTCTCATAACCAAATGAGGCATATTTTTTATCCTAATTATATTGATTTATAAATACACCTATGATAGCTGGCCACATTTTTTTTATGGTCCTTGTTTTAATTCACATCGTAGTTTCCATACGCCAACGTTATTGTTGTAGTACCTAGGTGAATAAAAAAAAGCCAGTGGAGACGGTGAGATTTTATCTCCCCATCATGTTGGTCTCGGCCATGAGGTTTTCTATTTCGGAGTTGGTTCGGAACCTCCAGTTGTGTGCTTCAACCGTGGATAAAGACGCGGGCATATCCTAGCATATAATATAATTAACAAGATCGAACGCCTTCGACAATTCCAAATAACAAGCGAAAATAGAAGTCTATTATACAACTAGTATAATCTTATAGTCATATATAAAGCTGAAGAGTTTGTATGTTTGCTTGAACGCGCTAATCTCAGCAATTACTGGTCTGATTTGAAAAATTCTTTTAGTGTTAGATAGCCCATTTATCGAGGAAGGCTATATATCTCGCTAAGAACAATAGTAGCGGAGCACCAATGAAGAATGTTTCAAATTCGGGGGTATTTTTAACTATTCCACGCGGACGAAAAAGTGAAAATATAAGTATTTTTAACCGACTTAAAAAAAGGAGGAGGTACTCAATTCGTCCGGATCTTTTTTTTATGTATGTTCACCGATTACTCTCAGATTTATGATCCGATTTACGTGATTCTTTTTTTGTTCGACGCGGAATAGCTTCCAATTGGTCCCCTAAAATTTGTCATAGTTTGGCCCAGTAGTTTTCATTTTATGAAAAAAAAACATTCCGTTCTATATGTACACCGATTACTCTGAGATTAATGATCCGATTTACGTGATTCTATTTTTGTTCGACGCGGAATAGTTGCCATTTAGTCTCCTAAAAATTTGACATAGTTTGGCCCAGTAGTTTACATTTTACGAACATTTTTATGTTCCCCTTTCTTAGGACCTATATTTTTTAAGAAGCGCGGCACCTTTCGTAGGTCTACCCATACATAGCTACGCACTAAAAAGTAACAAATAAAAAAAAACTTCGTTTAAAAAAACCGACTTCAAAAACTAAAAAGTCTAAAAAAATTACTTATTTCTAAAGCTATGTATATAAATTATAAATATAAATTATCTAAAACATCTCGAAGTCGGTGCAAAGTAAAACATAAAAATGACTATATTTTGAAAATTACTAAGCACCGACTTTAAGATGTTTTAGATAATCTATATTAATAATAATACATAGCTTCAGAAATAAGTTATTTTTTTATACTTTTTAGTTTTTGAAGTCTTTTTTTTTAGTTGTATAATATTGAAGTCTAATTAAGACATATGGCACTCTCTCTCATTTTATCTGTTATGAGGGTAACGGGGGCAAGTAGTTTTAAGTATGTATAAATCATAGGATTATTTTTATCCCGGGAAATAATATAGTCTTTATGGTATATGCATCCTAAGTTGTGAAATGTCATGAGAACCGCCTAACCTTCGTTTAAATCGTCATAGTTGTTTTATCCAATACATTTGGAAATTGATTTGAAATTTATGTTTAGCTGACATGAATATTGAAAATAGGTCCAAATGTCAATTCAGTTAGACCTTCGGTGACAAGTTGCGGGTTAAGGGATGAGTTCACCTTCTAATGAATATTGGTGTGTGAAATGGCTAATTCGACTTATAAGGGAATGAGGGTCTCATAAGTAATTTTGACGGATTACGTAATTTTAAGGTAAGGCGGGATGGAAGATAGCTAAGTTGTGGTTGTACTTAATCAGATAGATGTTACGTTTGTTTATTTGAAATAAGTAGATTAACATTCTGGTTTCACTTATGTCAAAAATATGATCTAATATATCCGTTAATTTACACATAGATAATTAAATATAAAAATATTTCCTAAAATAAAACCATACACGAAAAATTTATATAATTACAGTTTTATCACATGCACCGCTGATGAGTGGAACTCTTTATCGTCGTCTGTTTTTCCTGAAACATACAATCTAGGTGTCTTCAAGTCTCGCGTGAACCCGTAATCTTCCTAGATCCTACCGTCAACTTGTTTATTTTAATTATTTAGTTTTAATTTCGTTTATGGTTATTATTTACGCTATGGGAGCCTAATCTAATTTACCACCGCTTCGCAACGTGTTATAGGTTACACATTAAACTAAATAATTAAAATGAACAAGTTGGCGGTGGGCTAAATAAAACTTTAACAATACTCATTGACACTTGACATCTTTGTCTTCCGTGATCACGGCCACTGATAAGTGGCCGAAACGTCAGAATAACAAAAATGAAGTCAATTACCACGCTTAAAACGTAGTTTTATTATGTATACAAGTCGCGAAAACTTAAGAAAATATTAGGTAGCGTATATATGAAAACGTACATGTTTACTTAAAATGACTCATAGGTAGGTGTCATTAGTGCCATTAGCGCTTAAAGCGATCTCATTACACATAAAAGATTATCTTTGCTAATCTGGTGATTTAACAGATTCATCTGAGATCAGTTCAATTGAGATGCTTTTTAACATTTTACAAAATACTGAATCCACCTAGATTATGATGTCATTTCTATAACGAGTCATTAAAGAGTAATTAAAATTATTTCTATAATAACATTTTATAGTTATGATAATGAAGTGGTGTTTCAAGTCTCACTCTTTTACATACCCCATTATCTAAGGTGTTGCAGTAAAATAAGATACTATTAATTTTTTACTACTAATTATCATATAATCGTACAACCAAACTTAATTTCACATTTATATACATACTGTCTATAGATGTTTTATAATTATATTGATTCTTAGTTATTACTACGGTTGATTAGAAGACTAATTTATCTATGATGCGGTCAAAGACGCAAGTAATCTATAAAGTAACCAGTCACATATATCACAAAAGCTTACGATCTAAAATCAGTATGAAAATAAATAAAGAATAATATTACAAACCGACGATCGTACCTACAATATTACTTCTTTTCTATAAATTATTTCCCTTTGGCGTATGAGATGACAGGCTATAACCCACACAAAATACATAAAGAGGCTAGTTAACGAGTTATATCCCATACTAGTGTATATTTCATAGTATATGAATGATGAAGTGATTTCCGACATATACAAGACTAATTGGCCCGGTCAAAGTATAGGCCATTTTCACACAGTCACGAAAAAAATTAAGGTACGTTACGTAAAGGCAATGAATTGGGTAAATGCGCCATCTGCGCACAACGAAGGGTACCGTAGAAGTGACGACTGTCTCATTTAGAACCATGAAAATATATAAATAATCGCAAATATCCTATATCTCTAGATTAATGAACGCAATAATTCAAGTAGATTTGCATTTATAAGTTATTTTTTTCGAAAATCACCCCATCATAGTTAAAGGGTAAGGTAAGTAGATAGACTATAGTCAATCGGCCCCATATATTTTACGGACATGAGACCTGAATGAGCATCTATAAACAAGACTGCATGTCGGAATGCAGCTCCGAATTGTACTCGGACCTAACCACCTGCACTTCATAGTTTAAACATTAAAAGGATACAATTTTTACGATTTTAGGTGCTAGTATCTTCCTACCTATTGATTTCACTAAAAACAAGTAATTATTAATACTCTACTACATTGTAAAAAAATGTAGTAAAATTTTCGCATTCCAAAGTTCTTGATATAATTTACGAAAAATAACAGTGAGTTTGTAATATTGTAATAGAAATTCGTAAAGGTCCTACGCTTTTAACGCTGTCTTCAGAAATAACGACGACCTACCAAAAATATTAGTTCCCATTTTGGGCTCGCTTGTGGGTAACAATTTAAGTTATTTATACTTTGTCTCAGATTTTTATTTTCGGCACGTTATGTTTATCACTGAAGACTTACGAATTCCAATTTATTGTATAAGTATTACACTTATTGTAAAGCCTCCGCCCAATATCTATAATTAGCTACTTATTTTTCATAAATAATTTGTTGATCTTTAATGCTGTTTCATATAAATTTGACATTCTTTTTTTCTAAGTCAAAAATATGTTTCTTGTATGTTCATTCTTGTTATCGAAAGTAGTAGTATATTTTTTATAGAAGACTAGGTCCTTACCTTTGTTATTTTAATAGATAAAAATATTATGTTGCAGTCACACATTTTGCAGAGGAACAATAACCATTACAACATCCTATACCGTATACTGCTTAGGCTATTTTTCTAACCTAATGTGCATATTCTAAAATGGCAAGCAAATCTGCACAGCAAGCATATCGTTAAAACCGATGAATACAACCTACTAATCTACCTTGTATAAGCATGGCGGGTATACTCGTAAATAGGGGGTTTGTGCCCAGCAGTTGAACGTTTATGAGCTGATATTATATGAATTAAAAGTCATTGATAAATACACGTCCTTTATAAATAAAGATATCTTTAATATTGCCAATCACAATCAATTACGAAACGGTGTAACATTCATCCGGCATATTGTAACCGGTACGTCGTAATAGGTATCATTCGATGTATTCGATGCCTCCCTCCCCCTAGGGAGATAGGCAGCATAATTCCCGGTAGGCGTTTTGTTCTCTTCTTATATCTGTCTTTTTGTTAATATTAAATAAATAAAAAGTATGGTATAATCTTTGAGTAATATAACGTTTATATTAAAGAGTAGCCAAAAGGTATCGATGCTTTAATATTTACGTTTGTCAGCTTACGACAGAATGTTAAATAGTTCTTGTTTATATAATTTGTGATATGTGTGCACTTCTCATACTCGGCCAAAAGCTCGACACTCTAGTAACAAATCGGACCTTATGACAAAATGACCATTCTTTTTGTAAAGTTCAATCAGGACTCTGGAACTCAGGAGCTCACTATATGAAATTTTATTAAACAAGTATAAGATGCTGATATCGTTGATGACATTTCTGGTGTTGGAAACGTCCACAGGCAGCGTTAACCATTTTCAATCAGATGGGCCGTTAGTATGTGTGCTATCCTACAGTAATAAAAAAAAACTATCTTTTTATTGCCTAAAGTAGGCTAATGGGCACAGCCTACACTTAGTGTACTAATATAGGTCCCGCCACGTAAAAAGAACGCTGAGCGGTAGTGGAGGGGATGTGTCTGCGCAGGTGTACAGTCGTATCCTAAAGTATCACCCCGTCTCGCCCCCTTCATACCACCAATTTGATCGATGAAACGCTCACTGCGCAGGTTCAGAGCCAGCGGTCTTTTTACGAGGCGCAAACTATACTCAAAATTGGAAAATTGTAGAAAATACTACGTTCGATCCTGACCGGAATCTTCCTTAAATTAAACTACTAGGCAATGCTCATTTCGAGCACTCAAATAAAAACTTGGGATAGGGTGGAAAAACATAAAACGATATTGGTACTTTATAATAACAAATCATTGTGCATATAATAACAAATCGGTTATTATATGCAGACTGTCAGACTGCTTCGATGTAACAAATTTGCTATTATAGTCATTAAGAGTTCATCGTTATATTACATTTTTTTTAAATCATATGTAGGTAATTTATTTTATATGAACATCATTGAATTGTGAATGATACTAATTACCCAGTCAAATATAATGTATTTCAAACGCATGCAGGAACCTACTCGTCAGTGTGCGAGTACATTTAACCGATTTTACGCTAAATTATAGTAAAGACTATTTGGAATTTTTAAAATCGACTTTCTTTCTCTCTCCTTGTCGACCTGAAACACACTTAACATCACAACTCACAAGTCCAATTTTGACATAATATAAATCCGCATTTATTCTCTTACCAAAGTAAAATCTAAATCGTGTAAAGTAACAGACATGAATCATTTTTCAACATCAAATAATAAGTAAGATGAATTCAGGAAAATGTATTGTTATGAGGGTGCATGCAAATTGAATGGATATCAGTTGAAAGTTTTCTATGGATGTTGTTGTTTTCTCGAACACAAAAGCTTGGCTCGCTCTAAAGGACTCAAAAATAAATATAAGAGTTTATCCATTTGAGAATCTTCCCAATACGTATTCTATATATAGTCTGTAATATATACCTATTACATATATTTTTTTCTTCAATAGTTGATATATTTTGTTAAAGACAAGAAAAAAATCTCCTGCCTGACAGTATTTGCACCGTTCGTCTTCTTTTTGTTTTTTTGAGTATTGAACTATAGTAACGAGTTAGATTAATGATTACATAATAATAGTCGTGTAATTTGTATCGATTACTCCACACTTGTCATCGGTCAGGTATAAAATCGTGCGGGTGGAGCGACTAACCATTGTCATTTTCGGCTTTGGTCCGATGCACATGTTGTAATAACGCTTTAGGATAGCTAATTATAGTACGAGAATCGTAACCTCTGAGTTATTGTTCTTAAATAAATCGTCATTCCTGTGGAAGTGACACGGTCCGAATAAATACGGTTTATAAACTAGTACCCACTATTATTCCCTGATAATAGCGTTACTGCCCTGTATTCGGCTATTACTATCCACAATCCTTTTTAGACTATAAATAGAATAATGACCCATTAACGATCAGACATTTTGAGAGGTCTTTATAGAGCTTGAGGGCGCAAGAAGACTCAAGCGTCTCCTCAGAAAACTACATAATAAAACCTCAGTTTATATTCTCGTACATTACTCACATACAAACAAACCACTGCTCAAGGTCCGAGCAGCTTAAAAAGTATTTTTGAACACGAGGTCCCAGAAGGTCTTCTTTAGACTTTCATAGAAATATTTGAGCCTCTGAGTGATTCTTATGATTCTGCCGTCGTATATGCACTTTTAGGTCTGTTTTACTGTCTGTTAATTGCCAATTTTAAAAGTCCCCTGGAGCCCTAAAAACCACTTCAACTTTTATTTTTAGTTTAAGTTAGAATTATTGAATGGAAAATGTCACAGTATTGATGATACACAGTGGAAGATTTAAGAAGAAGAAGATAAGAAAAAAATTGCATTATAATACAGATGGAAGAACTTACACATCCGACTTAAATTTCTTCTGAAAATTAAATAAGACGTTATTTGTTCATTGGACAAAAACTACATTTATTCTGACAAAGAATCTTGAAAACTCACAAGGTAAACAAGACTTACGAAGTGCTGACAAAATCCTGAACTATGAAGAGCATAAAAAAATGAAGCGCCAGCTATTACGCCAAGTACAGCCAGTACAGGCAAAGTAAACTAAAGAACAATTTACATCGTATCTACATAAAAGACGATATATACTTATCCAAATTTGCATTTTTTTTTAAATCCATTCTATATAGTAAAAAATGTAAAATGATTATTGGGTTTACTTGTTCTTCAATCTTTTGAGAATTATTCGATAACCATGAAATTTGGTATGTAATTTTGATAAGACCAGAAATCTGCTATACTTTTACGCGCTTTTACGATGTTCCGAATCTACGGCATTGTAGTGTATTCGCCATTAACTACAATGGCATCCAATCTATGTATACCAATTTGCGCCCAAGTATGTCATAAATTAATTTGTAATTAATACTTATTAATTTAGAATAAAATGAGGTAGGAAGTCACTGAGTGCTCATTAGCAGTAGAAAAACAAATATTAGGTAGGTATCTATAAAATTATCAAAAGAAATATAAAACAGGAAGTAGCAATAAATAGTAATGGTATAAGGTATATTACACATAGTATTTTAGTAGTGATTCTACTAAAATTATAGAATTAAGAAATAGTATACTTAAAGTTGAATGAGTAATTAATGAGTGGGAACCTCCTTCTCATTTACTTATAAATTAAAATAAAAACTAAAAGCCAAAAAAATCTGCCCTAAAAAGAAAAAAAGGATATCATCATATTAGTAAGTCTAAACAAGAATCAAAATAAGAAGATACTCAAAAACACTACTTAAGCAATAACGTAGCGATGTCTTCCTTCCTTAAATCGGAAGTGTCTGCCAACATACGTTCCCAATCTGGCAACAGGTCGCCGATTTATCCAGCCCCACTGACATGGATGTCGGGCTAATGGAAAAATGCGACATTAAGCCGGCTGTTTTTAAACCTCGATTGAATACCCTGAGTTATGAACTTCACGCCAATGGTGATTATCGTTAAAGATCCGGAATTTTACGGTTCATTAGATTTTTTCATAGCTTTGATTGATGACTTTGACCCCTGGCGTATTTAGGAGTTAAGCGCATTTGGTTTTTGTGTGATACTCGAAGAAAGAGCCTTAAAAGGGGATCAATTAGAGTATAATGAGAATATTTTTTATTTCCAGAGTAACGTACGCTTAATAACGCGAATGTGCTTCAATTTTATCGTATTTTATGTATTGTAGTACTCAGGAAAAACCTCACCTGGAAGCTAGTTTCAAATTCTTAAGTGCGCAAGAAAAAGTTCTTGAGAACGGTTACATACACAAGTGTTAAGATCTTAAAGAAATTAGGACGAACACCCAGATTATGGTGAGAAGTACGATGGATGACGAAAGAAGAGAAAAATATCACTCTTAATAACTCCTTTGAACACTACCTTATTATACAGATAGACGTGACGAAATTGTAAGGTTACCTTTTTACCATTTAGCTACCAAATCTGATACATGATTACCTACGAGTATAACTACAGCTGTCGCAAATGTCTATTCGACATCGTATTGCGTCTGCCTCTTGGCATCGTAATTAAAGTCATCTATGATAGATGCAGCATTGAAACTGTATATCTAAATACTAATACTAAGAAATTTCTAGAAGCTTTCAGCCACTTTGTAATAGACGACTACGTTTAGAATACACCCTTTGATAAATAATTCCATATCTATCAAACTTTCCAGTTACCAGTAACATACCAAAAGCTTGTATTCATAAGATAATAACATATGGAATATTTCTGTGCTTCCTTTCTCAAAAGGAAACAAACCTTCTGTCCCTTTTTTAATTTCTTAAAATATACCTGGTAATACCTCTTTGTGTGCACTATCCATACAAGGTATGACAGTAAAATTGTAAGTTCAAGAACTTAGGATTCCATAGGGATTTTGGCTTTAAAGAACCTTTATAATATCGTGAACGTGCCGTATGCGTTGCGTATACGTTTTTCCAGATACTACTGGATGTTTAAAGCTAAAGTTTTGCAAAAACTTGTAATTTCTAGTGCGGCATATATCTATATTACATATTCTTTTAAATTTTTATCCCCATAGTACTTCCGATATAAATTATTGTTACACGCAAAGACAGACGGGTTTACCGAAACCGGTCTAAACGGTTTTGTTTTTTTCAAAATGGCTACGGATCCTAAACATTATAATTTGCTTAGTTATATACTGGTAATAGATACAAGAGAATAAAGCAACTTCTCGTAATAGTCGGATCAAAGCTCCTTGTAATTAATTACATTCGATGTAGAATAGAGTCGAATCGAATCGTATGAACCATTAGCAACATGGAATGACATCATGAATGGGAATTGTAATCAATCGGCCGGGCAATAGGGATTATGTTTGACAATAGGACACAATGACGTCATAATTGCAGATGTTTGTATATTACAGATTCAAGCTAACGTCGTGTATAACCTGCCTTAGAAATTTAATAACAAATATAGCCAAAAACTTGACCACCAGCGCATCAGCCATTGCATAGTGAAGTGATGGAGGCGACGAATGTCCACTGTTTGTTGTCATTTGGCTTCGGAAGTCTTAAAGAGTATTAAATCAAAGAAGCGCTTAAAATTATTATAACATAATTTTATTATATGTACCAAATACGTATTCACGAAAACTTAAGGCTACTGAAACTAATTTTTTCTCTATTGATTGAAATGTAATTAAAGCATTTCTATAGCGTTTGAAGACCCGTCTGAAGATTAAATTGCTGACATGCTTACAAACATGAACTCATTTTACAAGAAAAGGAATAGATTAAAATGGAAACAATGTAATTAAAATGGTTACGAAAGCCTAAAAAAGTTTCCATTGAATTACCATTTTACTTTTGCACCTTTATCTATATAGATAGATATCCTGCAAATAAATTCTTAGTAGAACATGTGTCTGTCGAATTCATCAAAAGATACCTTAAAATAATTCATACATAATTATGTACGCCACTTGGACTATTGCACTATATTCAGACTTTAATTATACAGAATCAAATAAGCTTGTAATAGAAGCGCGTATGAACCATTAGCAATACATAGGACATAGTGAATAGGATTTGTAATCGGCCGGACAACAGAGGTTGCACGGCAGGCCGTGTTCAGCGTCGACAATGGTGATGATGTCGCAATAGCAGATACATGTAATATGGAATTAGGGTGCCGGTATGTATTCTGTGCATGACTTAAGGAATAGGGAAAGGGTGAAAACGAATCAACATAAGAGGTAGGTATTGAACGTTTTATGACATATGATAGTCCGCGGTACTAAAACTCATTTAGGCGATGTAAAATTGTATGCAGAAGATAAGTGAGTTGATCCGAATTTTAAGTTCCTTTGACAATTTGGACAAAAATAAATCCTTTATATACATATAGTCTTATTGTGTAAATAATTATGTCTGTCACGTATATATGTGTGTTTGTATGTCACAGTAATTCTTCTAAGAGCAATATGATATATTTTCAGTCTCTCTCTCTCTCTCTTATTTATTTGACAATATAAAATATAAGCTAGTTTACGCTTACTGCATTCTATATGTAATATGAATATTGAGTCTAAGTATTATGTATTATGTATCTGTACCAAGTATTGTGCTAATTGATCTATCGCACACCATAGCAAGATTACCAAGTATATAAATACGCACGTAGCTATATAAAAGAATTATTTTCTGCTTAATTAAAGCATAAATTAAATTAAATTAAAAAATTATAATTACGTAAATTAAAGGCGTTATGAAATATATTGCATTGTTTAATAATCACTGTATTTTTGTTACGAACTCAGCGTTTTAATATCTACGCCAATGTTTTCTCAGTGCTTTTATTCGAAACTGCCAACACTGGGATGAACTAGTACTACTAATTGTAAATAGTCTGGTGGTAGATTGGAGAAGGGTATATGTACTAAATAAAACAATTCACCAGAGTACTCCTCATGATGATGAAGGTGAACTTCATAATAAGAACAAATCAGTTCATTAGATTCAGAATACGATGCGCGGCCATTAATTAAATTACCTGTAGGCGATTACTCTAACAAGTCTAGGTTGGATGCTCGCTAGGTAACTGTAGTTATATCCAATACATACGTATGTGCCCATTCATAATAATAGAGGATACAAACTGTACAGAATACAATGCAATGCATGAAGGCACCTGATCACAATTGTATATAGTTATAATCTACATATACTAAACTATTAAATCTCAGACGAGTATTCCTGGTGTAAAGTATTAATTATCGTTTAAATTCTAATATCTTAACGTTAATATACCTATAATTCATATACAATCAATTAAATTTAAGCAATTTGAATAAATAAATATAAAGTAGATTATGTGGCCGATCATTGCCAGCGCGGAGCATGCCCAGATGGCTGGCTATATCTGCATTACCTCGCTGTATCACAATGCTTATTTGCTGAACAAAATAGCCTGCCTTCTGATCATGGATAGTATCGAAAGTGTTTCTTAATAGATGTCTTTATATAAACTCTACCTATAGTCACCACGGGCCCAATGGTACAAATATGTAATGTAAGCCTTTCCCCGAGGCACCAGATTTGCACTGTTTGACGTCTTCAGGTAAAGCGAAGGCATTGCCAGTCCCCGATTCGGTCGTTGAAAGAAGAACATAGCCGCGCCGTTGTGCTTGCAATAAGCAATAGGCTTTACGAAATAGACGCTATGTATAACATAATCATTTATTAAGCATCCTACAGTGAATCTTGAGAGGCCAAAAGGTTTGGCGCGGACTGTAATTGATATATCCCTAATGGGGATTGTTCACAAAAAATTACCCTCTGATTTTATATTTTTAATACGTAAAATAGGGTATTTTAAGATACTAATTTGTTTTTATTTTATTTTAAGCGTTAATTTTTTTATAATTCGATTTTAAAGTTATTTCTCCGATGACGTCATAAGGCACAAGTTTACATTGATTTCTTTACCTAGAAAACAAAAATAATAAAAGCAAGTTTTATCTATATCTAATCATAGTAATCTGTGCTACTTATTTAAATATCACTGTGATTACTCATTACGTATCGTGATCATTTTAGTGTATTTTGTCGCTAGGCTTATAATTTTTCGTGTTCAACCACTATTATTTTCTATAGTTATCGTTAAAAATTTTAAAGTGGTCTTTAGGGAAAATCCATGTTACATAACTTAAATCAAATAATGTACAGCTAGATTTTTTTTTTACACCTGAAGCAGGCAAACAGGCAGGCGGCCCACCTGATTAGATTTAGTAAGGTCAAATAAAGGTCAAACACATTTCTTACAAAATACAAGAAGATCGTACGTTTTTTTGGAATTTTAACTAGACAGAAATGATTAGGGACACTATTCCTCGAAATGGTTTTTGAAATAGCTAAATTGAAAAAAAGTGAACAATCCCCATTGTTAATTCATGGTATCACTATCTCTTGTGCAAATTTCACACATACGTTTTTAATACACACACACACGTTCTTTATACATATTTTCTTCCCTTTTTGTATACTGGTATGTATGTCTATCTATCTCTGTCTCCCCAATTTCTCTTTGGTTTATAAAAGATGCCGCCTTTTGTGTGTTCGGATTCGTTTGCGGTGTTAAGACGGCAGACATGTAAGAGATGATGAATTTTCGGCAAGTGCAGTGAGTTGATCCATTTAAATGGCTGCTGCCCTGATAAGTACTGAATTTGGCGAGAGTGATTGATTAGCTGGTTTCAAGATATGTGCACGATATATACTTCGATGAAGCCAAAGGAGCCAAGCCAGTGCTTGGACATGAGTTTGACTGATCCTATTTAATTTTTGTACTTATTATTATTTGATAAACATTAACACAACAACTGAAGGCAATAAAATTATACTATTATCTTCTGAGGTTTCGTGTGTACGGAATATCCTGGGATTTTTAACTTCAGATCCGAGCAAACACACCAACACTTTTTTTTATTAGGGTCCACTTTTGGATCCTCATATTTCCCCTGGTGTTATCAGATATGACTTTGAGTTGCATATCAAACTAATATTACAACACTGTCTCGATAAAAAAAATCGTAATAATTAAGACATGGTATTAGCAAAAAAACTAGAAAGTTTTTATATGTGTATTAAAATATTTTGTGAATATTATATTTCAATCCATAAATGTTCCACTACTGAGCCTTTAGGCCTCCCCAACCCAGGGTTACAGCTATTATACTAGCATTGCTTGTCATAGCAAGTTCGCCTGTTTTTAGACATTGGTTTTTTCGACAACTTCTCTACGATTTGTTATTTTATTTATAGGAAAAATATGTACAAGAAAATTTAAAAACTTCGTTTAAAAAAACCGACTTCAAAAACGAAAAAACTAAAATGTATAAAATAACTTATTTCTTAAGCTATTATTATTAATATATATTATCTAAAACATCTTAAAGTCGGTGCTTAGTAATTTTCAAAATATAGTAATTTTTATGTTTTACTTTGCACCGACTTCAAGATGTTTTAGATAATATATATTAATAATAATAGCTAAAGAAATAAGTTATTTTATACATTTTAGTTTTTTCGTTTTTGAAGTCGGTTTTTTTAAACGAAGTTTTTAAATTTTATTTGTTACTTTTTAGTGTCTACTAGCTATGTATGGATGGACCTAAGAATGGTGCCGCGCTTCTTAAAAAATATAGGTCCCAAGAACCGGGAACAAAAAAATGTTCGTAAAATGAAAACTACTGGGCCAAACTATGTCAATTTTTTAGGGGACCACATGGCAGCTATTCCGCGTCGAACAAAAAAAGAATCACGTAAATCGAATCATAAATCTCAGAGTAATCGGTGTACATATGGAACGGAGTGAAAATTATTTCCATGAAAAATGTTCATAAAATGAAACCTACTGGGCCAAACTATGTAAAATTTTTAGGGAACCAATTGGAAGCTATTCCGCGTCGAACAAAAAAAGAATCACGTAAATCGGATCATAAATCACGGAGTTATCGGCGAACATACATAAAAAAAAGGAAAGATAAAAAAAAGATCCCGACGAATTGAGAACCTCCTCCTTTTTTCGAAGTCGGTTAAAAAACGACTAAGAAGCGGTTGAGAGTTTTGAAACCACCTTATTGAATTGTGATGTGGATACCTCAGCCGCCAAGATTTTGTTTACTTTAGCTTTTCAAAGCTCCTTATAAATAAGTCAGCTTAACAACTATGAAACCAAGCCAATGTTTTGTACAAATCCGTTTTGTGGTTCAGCTTAAGCAACAATCGCATCGATAAGACTCTAAAGGTATATCCCTTTGGGATAACTTTATAATCGCACAACATTCTATCCGTTTAGAGATGGTTATTAAACCTCTCACTAGCACAAAGCTCTGTCAAAACAGATGATCCGTTTATGAACGTACTATAGTTGCATAAATCCAGTCGAACAAAAACGTATGTGATAATTATAATCTCGTCGTCGTCAGCCATTCACAGTCCACTGCTGGACGTAGGCCTCCCCAAGACGGCGCCACTCATCCCTGTCCGCTGCCTTTCTCATCCAGCGCCTACCGGCGACCTTGCGTAGGTCGTCGGTCCATCGGGCTGGAGGGCGTCCGACACTACGTTTCCCGAGACGCGGTCTCCACTCCAGGACTCGTCTGCTCCAACGGCCATCGGTCCTGCGACAGACGTGACCGGCCCACTGCCACTTCAACTTGCTAATTTTCGAAATAAAACAGATATTTTTTAAACTAAAACAGTGAAAAATTATGTATCACGAAAGAAGTTTATGCTGAATATAATATGTTGATGGGTGTAGGATAACTACTTTATTATATTATGTTAATAAAAGTAGTAATTAAAAAAGTTAATAAAAGAGTAGAATTATCTGTGAGTATGTTCTCTGAAGTTTTGCTTCTATTGCGTGTGAACTGCACACACTCACACACATTTTTTTCGCAATGAATTACACTACTAAATGATGTTTAAACGCCTTAGACAACTTAAGCTACTTCAAAGGTTAGATGTTACAGGTATTTATAGTTATATAAATTTATACAGTTATATGTAACTAGTGTTATAATATTAAAATGATAATCATACAAAGATATAATTTAACTACAAATTTATCGTGTCAGAAAAAATAAGTTAAACGTCTAATTTTATGGAACTCGGTACGTATCCGAGGCTGTGATTGCGAACGAAAATACAAACAAAAATATTACTTTACCGGACCTTAACCCAACAATGAAACTTAAACAACAATGTAAAGTTTTGTTAAGTAGGTCTATTTACCTCGGGGGCCTGTAACTACGTCTAATATGCAGACGTATTGGATTTCACTGAATTCAATAGCCTTAATAGTCTAATTAGTATTATTGTTCTGTGGTTGAAAATTAATGAGAAAATCCAGTTTATTAATCAAGCTCAGCAGGCGTTATTATTAAGCTTATTAATTGTGATTTGTTTTTGATTTAATGCTGAGGGTATTAACTGAAGTTTAATTACTGTTTAAGCGTGTTTTTAAAATTTTATATTTCTGAACTAGATATAATAACGTAATTTCACTTGTGTAAGCTTCGGGAACTGTTACATGTTCTGGGATAAAAACGATCCTATATTAAAAATTGATATTAAAAATCTATATACTATAAAAAAATGTTGGCGACCCCATTTTAGGAAAACGGATGGTATACCCTCTTAACTTGTCCCATGCAGATTGGCGGGATTCCCACATTGATAATCTCGATGTGCAGCTTTCCTATAGATGTTTTCTTTCACAATCAGTACGATATAATTGTAACAATAAGCAGATGTAAAATAATTTTTTGAGAGGTGTGCATGCTTCCAGACTAGGGTTCAAACCCACGTTTAGTACCGCAAGAGGCTTTTGCTTCAGACATTAAGCTAGTACGACTTTTGTATAGAAGTAATAATAACGAGTAGTGACATAGACATTCTTTTGGCTAACAATTTAAAATACAAAGTTTATGTTTTACATAGTTTTGTAGCATAAAAGAAATTCTGTCACAAACTTCTCGTTTCAAGGCGTGGTCATGCAAAAATGTGTTGCGTCATCTAATGTACTTGTTACTTTATCAGCTATTTGTGACATTTTGCTAGTGTTTTCTGTCCCTCCATTACTCGGATAAAACTTATGTCTAAAGTAATATTTGTTATTCCCATAATATGTGGCTGTGAAAAATGTAAGATAAAAATACATATGAACTTTTACAACATTTAAAACTTAATAATAATATAACTTTCTATCAAAATTCAACTATAGGCCAAGAAGTTTCTGAATAATATCCCTGTGACAACGACTGACGGAGAGATTAACAGACAGACATGACAATTTCATAAAGGTTTCGAATACATATAGGTAGGTATCTATATAAATTCCAAAACCTGTATCAAATACTATAATACAAGATTTACACTTCACATAAAATCTCGGGGAAGGCTATTGAAGATAATCGAGTATTCCATACGGTTTACAACGAATTCTACTATAATGCACCAACATAAAACAGAGAGTGCTAAAACAAACGCCTTCAAACATCTTACTTTTAAATATTTCACCATAATATTAAATAATGTTAATTCCTGTTTAAACTGGTATCAATATTGCAGTTTAAACAGTAGTCAATAAGGTATTAGAGGCCTTAAAATTATGATATCGTAGCTCAGGATACCCGTACAAAATCATGGGGGCGGTGATGTTCGTGTGATGATAAAAAGTATTTCAGTTAACTATTAATTACCGTTTTATTGTGAGTTTATTTATAGTTTAAGATGTTTATGAAGTTTAGCATAAAGAATAAAAAAATAAATAATTTCTGTAAATACAGTGATAAAGTAAATCGCAAGTAAATTATATTGATGTAAAACAGCGAACGGAAAACATATACATCTGACTGGGTAGTAGCTAAGATTTTATTATTTATTGATGTGTATACGCAAAGTAGACGTCTGCCGCGATCAATATAAGTTTTTAAGACTATAATAAACTAAATATATCAATGGCAGATCTGGTCAATTACTTTCAATTTTTTTTTAGTATATTCAAAATTGTCTGCCATAGGTAAATCCGCGCGATAATGGTCTGCGATTCTTATTTTCCGATAATAATAAGCCTTTATTTTCAAATATCAAAACGGCAGCCTTGGTCAAATGGATTTAAAATTCGTCAAAAATCGATACTGTCTTACCTCAGCGCTTGTCGCGTCCACCACTTAGAGCTTAGTGAGTCCCCGTACCATGCATGGTAGGTATAGGTGCTTCAATGTACAAAACCTCAGGTCTGGTCAAATACATACAGGTAGCCGATCACTGGCTCCTAAGCTATTATAAAAGGAACATAATCTTATCTGTTGAATAATATCGTTACATGCCGTCAAAGATAAACGCACAGCTGCCCGTCGTAAAAAGCAGCTTATCGCCATCCCGGATTTAGGAATTATTTTGTTTACGTTGTGTTTAGAATTTGTAATTAAGAAAAACATGCTATTGTTTTTCTACTTGTTTTATGGCCGTAATTAGTGTCGAATTAATCCTTATTGTTATTGTTTTCGACTTTCTTGGCCGTTCGCAGGTGTGCAAATTACATTTTCTTGGAAGAATCCAGGCCACGAAATCGATGGTGTATTGTAAAGTTTACTATAAAACAATGCCCGACCGGGGGGTTGGGGGGATGGGGTGGGGTCATTCGACAAGCGATATAGTGACGGACTATGCACGTATTATTGAATCGTGCAGTTTTATACTGACTGTGTCCAGTATACTTGTACCTGTTTTATACGTGTTTGTACAGTTCTAATAAATTCTATAGTAATTCCAACGGCATTTTAATTCGAGTCCGGCACACGTAACAATATTTTCTTAAAAAAATGACAATAATCCAAAATTAAAATATAAATGATATAAAAGTGATTTGTTCAAATATCCAGACATTTAGAACATTTATTTATTTACTAGGATATGCCCGTGACTTTGTAATCGCTTACTTGAAATTCCCACAGGATTCCAGGGACTCAAAGTATCTCAGCATTAAAAAAAGAATATAAGTTTTAGTTAAAACTGCGTCGGAATAAGTTATTTTTTATGCACCCAAACAACGTCAAACCAGTCCTGGAAAAATTCCCGCGGAATTCCCTGGTTAAAATGTAAAGCCGATGTTAAGTCTAAGAATTTTCAGTAGATCAGCGAAAACCGCATCAAAATCCGGCCCGTAGTTTTTACGTGTATCCCGGACAAATAGAGAAACAGCAAAGATATTTAAAAAATGCATCGTGTTTTACATTGCACTAAATGTTTAAAATAAGAAAAAATAAGATATTACGAATTTAAAAATGTGAATCTAAACAAAATACTTGGCGCTGAAATCGGGTTCTAAGATTTTGATGAAATTTATGTGTTTGTGTGGCCTGGGATGGTTTAGATTCTCAATTAGACTTTTATTTTAGATTTTTGTTTTTTCAGGGCAGGAACAACGTCTGCCAGTACCGCTAGTGTCTAACAAAACAAAAATAAAGCATGTTTACATAATTATATTTATTAGCAATATTTAGAAAAATAAGGTCATTTTTTCTTATAATGACTGTCTAACTACTCGTATATATAAGAGAGTCGTCAAATGAACTACCAAGAAAAAACCGTAACGAGGCTAACCAGAGCGTATCTCGTATAAAAATAAAATTTATATACGAGCTCTACCTGGTAAAGAACGCCTACAAACAATGTTAAGGAAAATTCAATCTCGCAAAATAGAAAATATTTTTACGGTCAATGAATACGAAAGCGTGGATGTGGCTTTATTTATAACTGCTCTCTTATGTTTTAATGTAAATATAACCATAAACGTCCTATTACTGAGCTCAGGTCTCCCCGTCTCAGGTGAAACGACGGTATATCCGCGCCTCATGTTCCAGGCGGTTTAGTTAACTTTGCACATAGAGCAGGTAAAGTGAATGTGCCGGTTTAATCGCGAGGTTTTCCAGGACCATGCTGCCAGTGTATCGATGTGCATATTGAAATAAAAATACCTAAAAGATGCATGCTAAAACTAAGTTATTATTTTTGTTTAGTCTTCAGCAATCTTATAATAGTGTTACAACCTCGGCGCCGACAAAGACAAATTCCACGTACAGATTTGTAGAAGCACATTTATTACCCGTCAGCATTTGAACTAATTGTAGTCCCTTTATGATCGTTTTCTTTTGTTCACTTAATTATTGGCATACGTTTCTAGAGAACAGCCCATTGTTGTATTGTACTCGCTCATTAGCATCATTCGCCAGGTGTTACAAGCTGATTCTAGGAAATTCGGTCCACGTTGCTGGGCCGGCCCATTGCATTTGTGCAGTATAAAACGATGGCCTGATTGAGGGAGGGGGCAGTTCAGCGACAACTACGATCAAGGCGTGACGTGTGTACAATCGGAAACCCCATAGTGACGGACTTTGCACGTTTTACGACCTTCTGTATTACGTTTGGATTTATTGTGTTCGGTTATATTTGCACCTGGCGGCGGGTGTCCTACGCTACGTTTGCCGAGACGTGGTCTCCATCGGCCGTCGGTCGTCACAGACGTGACCGGCCCATTGCCACTTCAACCAACCTAATTTTGCGAGCTACCTCGGTTTATCGGTGTTAAATGCTTTGTTCAAATAATTGTACAATTAGGTATATGAGAATATGGATTCATATTTTATTGTTCAGTATAACACCGTATAGATTCCTCATCTCTGTTTACCCGTGTATTTCGCAGCTATTTAATTTGGACCATAAATAAGCGTTGCCATACTCATATATTGTATGTATCCATCCCTCTGTACAACTATATAGTGAAAATTCATAAATAAATGAAAGTGCTAAAAATGAAAGAAATATTGGTTCAAACAAAATACTTATACTTTTTTAAGATGATTATACATTATACGATTTTTCATTGTTCCTCCTATCATTAACTGATTATACATAGTCTCTACAAAAGCCCTTACAGTGACGTTGTCCATTCACTTGGCTTCTTTTTTGTTACGGGTCGTCGTTTAGAGTTAAAATTTAGTTACAATAATTTATTTTTAATTTACGTTAATAGAACTATAATAGTATATTTAAATATTTATTAAAACTAGGACTATCTACAATTCAATTAGAATACAGATTATTTAGTAGATCACTGCCAAGGAGAAGTGTACCGGGAAGGCCGCGCGTACCAGCCGTCTGATAATCGGTTTCATCAAATAGTTTCTTGCTATTCTTTAAAGGACCAAGACCTACAGCGAAAAGTAGAAATACATAACAAATTATGAATCAATGACCGGCTATATCGTTTAATTTCTTCTAACTCTGGAAGCTAATTCCTTGCAAGGTAGACAACTCATAAGGATTTACTAGAAACATGATGATAGTATTTGTGAGAAGTTTCTGCCATAATCTCCCTAACATTACTTTGTACATTTAGGAAACTACTATATATACTAAAAATACCATTCATTAATGCGCAACTTATCATTATTGTTAGATAATTGTACATATTGAATTTGTTATATAGTAGGTGCTTTATGTTTGAATTTAATATTAAAGAATAATATTTTATAAGTTCTGTTATAATATCAAGATGTCATAGGCAATACAAATGATTCTTGTTTATTTTATATATGTCCATTATTATCTTCTTAGATCTACACATTGCTCTCGTTTAGTCAAATTTAGAAGCACTTGGTGGCGCGAGCCAGGGGGATAGACTATTCAAACTATGTTTAGTAATGATATCAAATTTGAAATTACAGAATAGGTTGTCAATAACGAATATAATTTCAAACACGTCAAGTGAATTGAACGATAAAAGTAACAATAATTATAAAGTGCTTGACTTTACTTTGACAGTAAATATAAAATAGAAATCTAATTGCTCATGAACGTACGATCTTCCTACGGCATCGCTTGCGTCAACTTTCTACTTATATACCCCAGAAAATATCCGATTTACCGTTCTGTAAAGTACCTACATAGAACAAACTTTCAGATAAATAATTCATTTCCAAGAACCATGAAGATCCTAGGAACAAATATACAAACAAATTATGTTAGGTCCACAAGTTTTATGCTGCGATTGATTTAGTTTACTAGATTACTAGCAGCATATTAAACATATAGTATAATAAAACCCATATATGAAAATAATGAAAACCAATATCTAAATTAAAATGTGAATATGCTAAATACCTAGGTGAATCAAAATGTCCTTGGAATGATCTACCCCTTTTGAATTCAGCCACCCAGTACGCAATCCTAAAATAAGGTACAGCATCAACCCCTAATGTCTGCTGAATTTCCAAAAAAAATCTTTTGTAGACATTTTTTCAAGCTGAGATATCTTATCACCGCACCTAACTCGGTTTTGTCCATAATTTTGCGTTTTTAGCAACTCGTTGGACAAAACAATTTATTGCATGCGAACAAACTGACAAAAACTGGTGAAAGTTGGGATAAATATTGTGTGATTGACAATCTATAATTTAAATATCAAACTATTCTTAAAAGGTTTTATATATATGCACTTCTAAGATTTTTTTGATTCACCCTCGTATATTATACTTTCTTCTTTATTGAGTATATCAGCTTTCCATCAAATACGTTTATTTTTACAACTCGCAATACATATACTTCTAATAATTCTCGTATGCATCCCTCATCCCATTGAAAGATTAAGTAGGAGGTTAATTAAAAAATCATGTTCGAGATATTTCGAATCCGTGTAAGGCCTATTGTTGTGTAACTCTGGATATTTTAAATCGATTCCGTGCCTGCTTTCTTCGCCGGGAACCAATCCCGTGAGCACAATAAGTACGGCCACAAAGGACGCGATTATGGCACCAGAGACGGAAATCATGCTTCTCACTGCTAAGGATTACGCTATTACGCACATGATATTACCTGATAGATATTTAAGGTATGATTTAGAAAATCACGTTATTCAATTGAAGTGATGTTGGCTTCTAGATTATTCCCAGTGATTTTTCCCGTGTGAATCTATCATATAGAAACTTACCTTTTCTCGAATTTTCGATATTGATCACCAGGTAAAACTTTAACTTGTAAACAAAAAATGCATGAACATTAGGCGGTTTTATCGCCTATATAGATCTCTACTAATCATAAACAAAATTAAAATAATTAAAAAAGTTGGCGGTAGGCTAAATAAAACTTTAACAATACTCATTGACACTCGACATCTTTGTCTTCCGTGATCACGGCTACTGAAAAGTGGCCGAAAGGTCGCAATAATAAAAATCAAATAAATTACCGCTCTTAAAACCGTTAAAAAGTAGTTTTATTATAATGAGATATCTTTCAGACAACCCGTAGCCATGAAATAATTTACATAAGAAATAAGTAAATGAATGGCGATTTTACTCTGGAAATGTTTTTCATAATTATATTCTGAATGTAATTGTGAATATAATTACTATTCATTCATTTTAACGCGCCTAAACTCTTATACATTATCTATTAAGAATAAGGAAATAAGTATTACCCATTAAGCATAATTTTATTTCTCTCTGGTATATAAGTAATCGGTATATTATGATATTATATATCTTATGAAGGGATATAAAGCATATATACATCGTGATATTGATTCTAATACCTTAACATAAACTGTAACACAATGAATATATTGTACTTGTACGGAAATATATTATTTATATCAAGTTGATGAGATTGTATACGTTTTAGAATTAAGGGAAAATGCATTAGCCACGAATAATAAACAGCAATTCGTAGAACTAAATATGTCTTATTCCTCTTGCGCTAGTCACGATTAAACCGTAATTCGTACAACTAAACAAACATGTCTCATTTCTCCCTTTGATTTTACATCAAGTTAATTGTAGGTACTATTAAAACATGTACAAAAACCTTATAACCAATTAGTCTGATATTAATTGTCATAGAAGTCCATTCATCGAGTATCTTTCGAGCTTTGCGGACATAATTTTCTCTTTTAAGAGAGCAGCAGCTCATTTGTAGCACCTTTGTTATTGCAAATGTCCATAGGCGATGGTGACCGCTTTCCATCAAGTGGGCCGTCTGCCTGTCTGCTGAAGTACTGCAATAAAAAACATAAATATATAGACTCTGAATTTTTATTATGGAAATATTTCGCAGTAGTAATCGGATATGGAGTTGATGCTAATAATTTTCCTTTATAATTTATTTAGTAGAGTATAGAGTTTATCTTCATTCATTAAACGATTTTAACAAGGGTAAGTATTTTAAATTGATTTCGTCGAGCTCTCGTCACGGATCATTTCGGGCGGCCCCGGGCGGCATTGTGCCCCTAATGACATTACAAACCTGACAGTCCAACGGATTGGATAGCCTTAATATTACTCAGTATTACTTATCTTCCAATTTAAAGAGAGTTTTCTCGTTAAAAAGAGTCGCTTTGTTGAACCCTTTTTTCTTATTGGAACAGCGAAGTCTTGATTCGCAGATAAAATACAAAGCGTTGGATTGTATTTATTTAATATTATCTTGTTGTACTCTTTAAATCATCTTTTCTGCCCTGCAGAATTTTTTTAACACTTTTGTAACTTTATAGATACTTTATAATTTTGTTTCCTTTTTATAAACTGTTTTCAGCGAGCGCTGTTTTCCTAACATTTCCTTTTCAATTGCGTGAATTTCACGAATTGCATGATATTCAAAAGAAGCTAATAAGGATTTTAAATTTATGGCTGATTTAATTTGAAAATTGATTTAAATTAAAAAAATAACGTTGACATGAAGTTTTAATTGAGTTTCTCTACAAAAAACATGGATGGACACTGAAAAAATTTCTGTATCGCAAGAGTGTGTTACAAGTTACCTTTCGATTGCATGTCTTAGTATTATTTTCTATGCATTAAAATTTTTAGCCAATTTGGTAACGTTGTGATCCAATTGAATATAATATTCTCATTCTTCAAGTAAGATTTAAGCTTGTCTTTGATTCTTTTTTCATATTTTATTACTGATAAGTATAGTTATTTATAAAAATAAAAGTCTTCAAACTTTTAAATAACCCGTTCCAATTAAACTAATCACAATTTTCCACCCAATCAAACTCAAAAAATTACTTTTTAAATAAATAAGTTAATCATGGAGCTAGTTCTGGGACGTTAATAATAAAATTTGGGTAATTGTAATTAAGCAGATCAAACAATTTTACAACCTTGTTTTTATTTAATGAGATTTTAGAAAGAACTCCAACTATGAGTCACGATGAATTTAGTAATTGACAAACATGATTATCAACGGATTTGGTTATTTATTGAGAGGTGAACAAATCAGTGTCAGTCATAAGTTAATAACATAGATCTATGGAAATATTAGTAATGTTATAATTAATGGGTTATTGTGTGTTTCTTTATTTTTGTATATGACTATATATTGGACTATGTTGTTTTCAAATAAAGTGTAACTTGAATTATAATACTATAAAAACTGAAATTAAACGTTCAACATAAATCTATACTAATATTATAAAGAAGTAAAGTATGTTAGTTTGGATGTTCGGGATAATATCCGGTATCACCGAACCGATTTTGAAAATTCTTTCACCAGTGGAAAGCTACATTATTCCCCAGTGACATGGGCTATATTTGATTGTGATTATTGTATTGTTTAATTATTTAATGACTCCGGGTGAAGTGGGCACGGGAACGCCTGGCAAATATGTAACAGAAATAACGTTTCTCGCAAGAATTGCGCATATCTTCGTGCAAAGTACTGCGAGTGTTGTAAATATATTTAAAGGTTACAAAACTTAATTAAACCTTGCTTGGCGTACGTGCGTGCGGTCGTGTGTGCTTACGTGCTTTTGTATTTTTTAATGACGCCCAGCGAAGTTAGTCACAGGTAAAACGAAAATAGAAAATGTATTGCCAGACTGCTGTTAGGTTGGTACGTCCCCTGAAGACTGGCCGCGTTCAATGGCCAAGCTAATGCATTGCCTGAGGTATAGATACACCAGTCTATAAATAAATAATTATATTTTTATTACCTCATATTTTCCTCAAAACTGTTGTAACAATGATAAGTGCGTGCTACAATCTCTTGGTTTTACTAATAATGACAAGCTTTCTAGTTTGCCATACTAATTAAATATAGAGTTAGAGCTGCAGCACTTTGGTAGCACCTTTGGTGATACAAATGTCCATATGCGATAGTAACCGCATTCTATCAGGTGGGCCGTCTGTGTGCTGAACTCATTCAATAAAAAATAAAAAAATAAAAAACGGTTTATCTGCCAATTAGGTCTCTGAAGACATTAAATTTCATTTTAACACTATTTTACTTATTCAAAGTAAAATATAAATGGCTGAGTATTTAAATACACCAAAAAAAAATATTTACAGGATAAAGTGCAAATCAACAACAAGAATTAAAGTCATTTGAACAAATATAGTTTTATTGTTACACTTTTATATTGGGTTAGGTTATACTCATCATTTTTCGTAACGAACAAAATACAATTTTAAATATTCGCACTTATAACGCATTCTTAAGTAAAGGAGTTGTGCTGCTTCATTGACCGTCGCGCGTCGTATTGAAATCTTCCAAGTATCCAAAAATCATTATCCAACATCAATACAAAATTGCTGAGAACCAATAAGTAGACATTAGTATTTGCACTGTAAAATCCATTCCGTAATCCTTGAACTTTTTAAACATTCCCAAATAACTAAGGAGTTCAAACGGAGCGAATCGATGGACTTGCAAAGCGTGAAGCCGTAACCGATCACGGATGTAGATTGAATGGAGGGACCCTGAGCGTACTTAATTATTAACGCAATGTCCCGAGATAACCTAATAGAGCCTTCGATGCTCCGGGGAATTGGAATAAGACGACCCTAAAATTGCACTGTGATTTTTAGAGTAAAAAGGTTTTCTTTGGCCATTGTGCCTTTGCTGTTTTAGTCAGTCACGCAAAGTTCAAAGAATACTCTCAATGGACCTTTTTGTTGCTATATAGAGAAAGCTATATTATAGTATACTGTTACTTTCGATACATTTAATTATTTCCATGTGTATTCTATTATTTAAATGATATATTATTAAGAAAATAACATAAATAATATAATTAAATAACAAGAATCAACTAGTTATAAATAAGTTTATATAAATATTTATCTAAAGTTTGTAATGATAAAGCGTCTCGTGATAACTGTCGTCGGTTGCAAAAAAGGTTGTTATTTAGTACAAGAGCTTTTTATGCAACTTTGCGCACGCGTATAATTGGGACCTGCATACAATGGAAACTGTCTCATTTTGCAGGATGAAAAATATTCCGTGTTCATCTTGGTTACAGAAAGTATGTAAACATTATATAACTAAATTTAATATAATACTTTTGATCCACTTTTTCCTAACAACACTAAAAGTCTGTGCGAAAGAAATTTCATGGTAATCGGTTTATTATTAAGAACTTGAATAAATAATGGAGAAATAATAAAATAGGTTCAATTATAGATTAGTATGAATGGTTTCAATCACTTTTTTTAATACATTTTTATACACTAAAATGTATTAAAAGAGCAAAGGTAACCGTTGTTTTGCTATTTCATTTCGAGTTCACTGTAAGTATGTACTCGTTCAATCACTTTGAGGAATCTTGTATAACTATATACTTTTTTCATTATATCGAGCCTATTATGAAAAAGAATCTTAAGCGACAGTATTTGTGTATTTCACTTTTTTATTGTAACATACAGTTAATAATATTTAACTGTATGTTACAATAAAAAAGATATATCCTATTATCCCCGCAAATTGCTAATGCGCTGGAACCTTGTCAAATTACACATTCACGTGACGTCATCAGGATCTCGATATGTACGCGTACTCGCCGGCCAGTAATGCTTACGGTACTGAGTGTTCGGCTACGGTTACGTCACCAAAATGGCGGTCAGGCGCATTACCAATTTGCGGGGATAATAATACAGAGATCCCCATATTTACGATAATGATAAAATTATAAATATATTTTTTTTAACTACTTTGTGAAATAGCTCTCCTATATCATGTTATATATGTGGCTTACGATTTTTTCCACAACATGCTTAAAATGTTTTAAATCCTAAAAATTAGATTTTTAAATTAAAATTAGCCGTATCTAGAGTAGAGTCTCCTTTATCTTTAGAGTTGTAACAAATCAAACCGTAAAAAGTTTGCAGAAGATTCCTGATAAACGACCAAGTCGAACAACTTTCTGCCGATGTACTTATTTGTACTCCATTTGTGTAGGAATGGGGGAATTGGTACCTCGCCTCAATGTTTTATACCAAATTTGTTGGTTAGTAATTTGCATAATGGTAACTTTATTATTATCCCGGTTACAGTTGATAGAAATTGATCAATTTATTTTAACGTATATTTGAGATGATTTCTACGTTATTGCCTTTTTATAATGTTTTCTTTACTTCCGTACATATCATATCGAACTTCGAGTTTTACTGTATTATAAACAATAAGGATATATTTAAATATTATTAAATGTATATATCGATCATTCAGATATTTATTAACTTATATGCATATAGATCGTGGAGTATGAGTGGATTTGGATTGTTTTTTTTTCAAGAAAACGCCTACGAGACCAAAGGACAAGACTATATAAAGGTTTCGTTTTTACCAAAACAGTTACGGAACCCTAGAAATTATAATATAACTTAGTTTTGCTTGGACAGAATAGCTAAGCACACGCGCCACAACCAGAAATCGTGTGTTCTGATTCTAGTCGTAGGAGACCGTTTTCCTGAATTAATAAAGTGCATGTTATAACATTTACCGCTTGCTGACAGTGAAGGGAAATATCGCGAACAAATTGCACCACGAGATAATCCATCTGTGAATCCTGGTAACCCGCTTGGGGTAAACCTAACATGTATACCGTCGGTTCTTCGGGTTGCCTGGAAGAGATCGCTATAAGCGATAAGGCCGCCCATTGTTCTAATACAAATGTATCCGTATCAATTGTCTAGATTTAAGTTTATGGTGAACAATAAAGAGTTTTCATTCATTCATTCATTCATTCTTCTGCAATGGCTCCCTCCTTGCAACACCGAGCAATCCGGATTGTCGACGATCCGGAACTTACAAACGGTCTAGAACTTTTAAGTTTCAGAAGAAATGTTGGCGCTCTAAGCGTGTTCTACCGTCCGTACAACGGAAAGTGCTCTGAAGAGCTATTTGATTTCGGACCTACGTCGCCATTTAACCATCACACCACTTGCCAGCTATTGGGAGTTCAACCACACCTCGCTACGTAGACACAGAACGTAACTCACGTTTCTTCATGCTGTGTTACTATATGTATACTATAGATATTTAAAGTCTCAATGATGTAGGCAACGCGTCGGTTCCCCTTGTATTGCAAATGTCCATCGGCCATGGTAGCCACTTGTAATCAAGTGGACCCGTTTGCCAGTTTTCCTACACGCAAACATGAAAAATGAGGTTGATCTAACCCAGTAAAGAGATGTTTATGGGTTGCTATTGTAACGAAAACAATCTTGTGGATAATCCTATTCTAACTTAAAGTATTCAAAAACAAAATACAGCAAAGAAGGCATAATTCAATGTTTGGATTTCGTTAATTCCACAACAAAGATATGTAACGTTCTAAGAATTCACGTGAATTCGGAAATGTGATGCTTCTTCATAATTCATTCGACGAGTTGAGACATCTAAGGAATTTATATTTTTGCTAATCTGTCGGCGGTATGAGAAGGGAGAACGTATAGGATGATGTTTTAAATACTTAATATTTTATATATTTCGGCTTTACCGGATTTTTTTTCTATGTCAATTTTTTCCATCTTATCACATACCTACGTGCATGTTTACATATTAATATTTATATATACATTTGTCCTATGTTTTGTGAATGGTAGAGTTGGTGCCGGTATACCGCGACGTTACACATCATAATCAGATAGTGGAAGTGTTAAAGAAAGTCTGTCAGCTATGAAGCCTCTTAAATAGACGTGCATGTACATGTGAAGAGGTATATGCAAGTAGATGAAACGAAAGTTGTTTACCAGGATCGTCGTAAGTAGTGATCCATCATCTCTGTTTACCCCCATGGGAAACAGCATAATAATATTTATGTACGCGTGTACTATATACACATATAGCATAATATTTATTAAATGAATTAAATTTTTTATTGTGGTTTATTAATTATATTTAAAGAAATATTTTACATTATTTTTGCGGAAGTAAAGTATTACCAAATCAGTGTTATTTTTCATCAATGAATGTATTGAAAATATTTCTAGCGTATTATTTTATACACGAAGTTACATATTTAACATGAAATTTATATTTCAATATCCAATATTTGTTCGGCATGTCTCGTGATGCGACTTCAATTCAACTTTACACTTGACTTGAGTTCTTATGTCAATCGAATCTCAAAAATCAAATCGTTTGTGATTTGAAGTTATGAAAAGTTAAATATTGTAGGTTCTCACCAGTAACGTTTAAGGCTTGTACATAATTTCATGAGATAAAAATGAGATAAGCATACAGCTTTAAAAAGACAGGATCCATATAACAATACGGATATGTAGTAATTATAGGGCAAATTTTTATTTTAATCGTGTGTCAATTAAGTATAATCTTTTGGCTGTTACGCATGGTATAGATTTATTAATTACTAATGCACAAAATCTTAAGGCGGTCCTGGTAAAGCATTGGACTGAATATTAAGAAGTTGCATTCAATAGGTCAGTTTTAAAATAATTAATTTTCTTTTTCTTTTTTAATTTCCTCTTTTGAATTTAATTAATAGAATGTAAAATATTTACTAGAAAGCATTATGGCTATTTATATGTGGAAACCATTAAATGGTTATTACTATTCAGTAGTATGTACTTAGTTATAAAATAAATATTACCCACAACTCAAGTGTTACTTTCTAACTTGGAGATATATATACAACGTGTTTGTTTGTCTGCAGATACATAAATTATATTACAATAGTTTTCGATATTTCGTAAATACTAAAAAACTTTATAATGATTGAACACCCTGTGACCGGAGAATAAAACATCGCATACCTCAGTGGCACGTGAAGCAGTAATAAAATTTGCAAACGTCCCGTTGTGACACGCGCGCTTAACCCCGGCTGTGTCTTGGGCGACAGATATAATGAGAATAGGGCAATTCGTCGCGTATGGCTGGGCCCGCGCGATGAATGGCTGGGAAAATCTGTATTCTGGTCTGCTAGTTTAGATAATGCTTATTAGTATATATGCTATGAAAGAGGACTTTGTACTTTTTAATTCATAATTTTTATGTACATGTATTTATTATTATTTATATAATATAGGTATACTATATACATAGGGACACCTCAACAGGCTATATGTTAATAAATAAATTACATATATCGGAGCTTATCACGAATTCTTCAAAACGGGCTTCCTTTTTACTATAATTATTGTAAGCTGTTGGATATGTAATGAATCTATAATATTGTGGCGACCGAGGGTGGAACTGCCCTGCAGCGTAAATCAGTTTTAGAACTTTTAGAAAGAACTAGAAATTTCTGGAAGGAAAAGATAAGGACGGATATATTCAGAAAAGGATAGACGATAAACGAAAGAAAGATGTTATAAAGAGATAGACGACGAAAGAAAGAAAGAGATAGATAGATGTTAGAAAGGGATAGATGTATAAACGAAAGTTCCCGAACAGAAGGTTCAGGAAAGAAAAGACAGAGATAGATATATACCCGGAAGAATTTTCTAGAACCCATCTAGGTTCTAGAAAATTCTTCCGGGTATATAAACAGCGTAAGGCGCGCCTACCGGGCAGTTTAGAGTTGAGTTCAGTCCAAGACGGTGAAACGACAAGTGCGATACTAGAGAGTTATTAGAGAAGGTTAATAGAGGACAGAGACGAATTAAGTGGTGAATTTAGTGACAAGTTTGGTGAACAGATACGCGAAGAAGGTGTGTAGCGTAGTTCGAGAGAGGAACTAGAAGCGAGCTACACGCGATAATATCGGAGGTGGTCTACGCAATATCGGCGACGGTATTGAGGGTGTGACAACTTATCGTCGGGAATTAATGTGTGATATTTATTATTCCGGGAATCTCGCGAGGGTTCCGGGCAGCGGTTTGTAATTGTTCAGGTGCATAAAAATTAGATTACCTATTCCGACACAGATTTCACTTAAACGATAGCATAGCTTACATTCTTTTTAAATACTGCAGTACTTTTTGTCCTGGGAATCCCACGGGAATTTCAAGTCAAGCGTTGATGTTGCATGCATATCTAGGATATAATAAATAAATTTCTATCTGTCAACTTTTATTTTGATGCGCAAACTATATGATCTTCTACCAGTACAATAATTTAAGCATCGCATAATCACTATGGTACATAATATATGGATGCAATAACAACCCGATTAACAGAGGAAACCGTCAAAACACCTAACTAGGCTATTATCCAGAATGGTTCCCAAAAAAAGAATCATTATATAACGGAACTGCTCTCGGCATCGCTTTTGCTGCTGTTTACAAACGCCAGTCTTACAACCAGAACGATAGTACGTTAAAACGTACATAGTCTTACATTTCTATCTGATTTGGAAATACTGTCATATATAGCTTATTCATTCAAGACAATCCCCAGGTATCCCTAGCATTTAGAATGAGTTAGAAAAACATTTAGAAAGGATACCCTGACATTTATATATTTATTTAATAAAGAATAAGCAGCAGTTTTTTACATTTGATCAATTAAAGTAGTGGACTTATGACTAAGGTTTACAATGCGATGTAAAAACTACTTATAGGAGAACACAATTTAATTTCTTCATTGCTGTTATTTACTTAAACACTAATACCTAATTAAAATAAAAAAATGTATTTGTTAAGTCTGCCCGTCAGTCTATGTTAAATTAATACTTTTTGGCCTAAACGTATCTTCTATAAAATGATTTTTTGGATTCAAAGTAAATATCCGCTCCTATTGAGAATTCTACACATGCTAAAAATGGAATATTGTATAAACATCTGCATAATTATGTAGATTTTCATATATTCAATACATAAGACAGGATCTTAGGATATTACCCGCGCATGAATGGAGAAAAATTACGATTTCCTGCGGCCGGGCAGCCTGTCGTAAGAGGCGACAAAATAACCTACAGTCCGGTGGTAGGCTCTTGGCCCATCTATATGTCTGGTGTTCTGGCATTAGTGCCTAGATTCTAGTCTCCCTTAAGAGAGCGGTGGTAACCACTTATAGTCTACGTGTCTGCTGAACTCATGCAATAAAAAAGACACATACTGCAGCGTGATTATTTTATTCAATAAAGCTTTATCTCTCGATCCACTTTAAAAATACAACTTCGTATTTCATTAACAGAGGATAAGCCTTAAGCGTGTTTATTCAATTAATACCATCAATTCTGTTAAAGACTCTTCACAAAATAATCAAGAACAAAGCCCCAACTTCAAAACTGTCTAACGTGGAACTTGAAAGTCATTAAGTACACCGCACCGTAGCTAGGCTACGATCGTAGGCCCGTAGCAGTCGTAGCTGAAATAGCACCGTTGAGGCTTAAGGTTGTTTTAACTGTCGCACAAATTGTGTGAACTACAATAGTTTATGATTGACTTCTTTTTGTATTTTGACTAAATTTGCTATATATTACTAATTTAAGTTTTAATTCATTTATTGGTTTACAATAAACTAGTTATATATATGCTTTTACTTTATACTTTAAATCTAATTACATATTAATCCATTTTATGTCAATAATATATTTTTTGCGGAGCATTTTTTTTATTTGCGACATTAGAAAGGTTGCATGTATGATATTGATTAAGAGCATGAAATTATTTTAGTACTTTACCATTTGTATTTGTTAGTTTTGTGGAAAGAGTTACTTCAAGTGTATGTAAAATGTATGTATCATACACACTGAAAAATATCCGATAGCTATAAATAGGGACCAGATTTGCTCACTTGAAAAGAGCGTCGTCTATGCCGCTTACAAGTTGGCCGTCAGCCAGCCTACCTGTTGTTACTGTCATGTCCTTAAGCTCGTAGGCCCCGGCTAACTGTTGCATGTGCTTTCGAGGAAAAATCTTCGGAAAAAATTGTGATAAGAATTTATTGCGTTACTTACGAACAATTTATTATGTCGTCATGATTCACCAAGTTTGCCATCTGCGTTGTTATTGCCGTATTCGATTAAGAACTATTCAAAGATTTTATTGTTATGTGTTTGTATTACTATCATTAAAATTTATTCATGAAAAAATATTATACTTAGAAATTAATAACTCGATAAGCCTGGAATGGATTTATAAAACTTATTAAACCGAAAAGAATTTGTTACTGGGAAGTTTGTTATGTCGTTTCTTCTTCTTGAACAATTTTAACTTTGAATAAGTGGTATGGAAAGATTTTATTTTGAAATTAATATCAGTTACTTGGAATAATAAATAAAAAAATAGAATTTTAAAAATAATACATGTATACATTATGTAATTACTATTATTTGCATAGACTCACAATAATTTGTTTTTAAGTGGGTAAAGATGGCTTGTATGTTATATATATATATATATATATATATATATATATATATATATATATATATATATGTATGTATTTCTTATATACCTTTTAAAATGCATGGAATACTGCTCTCATATTTGGGATGGCTCCGCCAAATACCAGTTCGAGACACCCAAGTCAATTGAAAGAATACCTAAAAAGCTGGTAAGCAATAACAGACTATTCGACGAAGGGCTTCAGAGCCTAGATCATCGACGCAAAGTCACCCCTGTCGGTATTCAATACGATACACTTCGGTGAGTGTGATACAGAATTCTACAAATTAATTACTTCCTCACCTTTTTACCACCAGACAAGCAGACGTACGAGTTCACGCCACCGATATATGATGGAAATACCAATAAAGCGGACGAAACGCTATGCTTCCACTTTTATCATACGTACCGCTGAAAACTGGAACTCTACCGTCGTCTGTTTTTCCTGAAACATAAAATCAATAAAATCAAAGTGTCTTCAAATAAATTCATTCTTTCTTTCTTTCTTCAAGTCTCGAGTGAACAGGTAATCTTCCTAAGTAAGAGTGCTCCACTTTAGACTGCGTTTCCACCTGACTTCAGGTGCAATGTCGGTCAAACGCGTATCTATTTAATATAAAAAAGTGAACCCTCTTTAAACCCTCTTCAAAAAAACTAAAACGAGAAAGTGTCAGTTTGGTAAAGCATTAACGTGTTGCTAACTTTATACTCAGGTATCAGATATAAACAAAACTAGGACCAGCTAGGTTATATAATCCCATTTGGTGAAATATAAATTTAAGGGTGGTTTGGGTTTTAACCCATTTCGCCCTAGGGACTTTCCTCCGTCAATATAATGCGAGATAAAACAAAACAATTTAACTCTTGTTTATTAGACTTATACCTCAGTAATCTTTTATATCTACTACATTATATTTCTTGTTAAAATTGAGTTCAAGATTTTTTAATGTTGATTTTGTTTATTTTCTTACGTTTTATTGAATGTCAAATCAAAGCTGGTCTTTGTTTTTATTACCTTAATTATTGCAGGTGATCTAATTCAAGTTAAACTAAAGAAAACAAGGATCGCCCCTAAAAGAATGATAGCGTTGCATTGTTAAATGATAACGGTAGTCTATATACCTCAATTAATATTGTTACGACCCAGACGCCGGCAAAGACAAATTCACACCTGCATACCTGTAGAAATACATTTTATTACTTTCGGCATTTGGACTTCTTTTGTTTACTTTGTGCTTAAAATTATTCTTATAAAAAAAAAAACAGCCCATTGTGTACTGTTATCTTTCACGGCCTATTATTGTATTATGATCACTGCAAGGTGTCTGGGTTTTAAAGTACAAACTGATTCTACGTAATTCGGTCCACGCTGCCGGGCAGACATATTGCATCTGTGCAGTATAAAGCAATGCCCCAATTGTGAGATAAGGCAGTCGAGCGATAACCACGAGCGAAGCAAGACATGTGTACTACAATCGGGAAACTTTTATTGACGGACTTTGCGCGTTTTATGGAATAACGACCTTCTGCATTACGTTTGGACTTATTGTGTTCGCTTATATTTGTACCTGTGTTATACGTGTTTGTATAGTTCTAAAAACGCTATAATAATTCCAACGCCATTTTTAATTCGAGTCTGGCACTCGTAACAAAGTTCAGGTTAACCGAGGTATATATAGATTAGAGTTTTGGTCGCGTAAGACATATCATATTAACCGCCTGTTCAAGTACCAGTACGAGGGCGTGAGTGCGGTGCCTTAGCGCCGCCTGGCGTTTGACATGTTTCAAACTTGCGATAAATGCGATAGGTTTGAATTTGCGGTGGGGGCGCCGCGCGGGCGCCGATACCGATGCCAATGCCTATACCGCACATGCATTTCTTACATAAATATACAATAAAGTCAAACACAAAAATATATTACATGTCTACAGGAGAAGACTACAAATGTTGGAACAATATGTTTTGTTTCGTAATTGCTATTTCTTTAATCTACACTTATATGAAAAGTTGTTTTATATTTACATGTTAATATAAATAGTTGACTAATAAAATCTTTTATTAATTATAAAATATATTTTATTCTTAGTTACAATTCTTGAATATGTAAATTGGAATTCTGTGTATGCACTATCAGTTCATTATTTAATCATGTTTAGTATTTACCGAAATACGGCTAGCGCTGTGGGTTAGAGTGAGGAGGAGAGGAGGAGCCTGTCTACCGCTGTCGTGTGTGTGAGAGAAAGGGAAGCCAGACAGACTGGCGTCGTAACGCGTTACGTAACGAAGCGGTTTACCCTCCCATAAGAAGTTATCACTTCAAAAGTTTATTTTTTTGTTATTGGATTATTTTTCAACGTCTACCAGACAGGTAGTCAGTTTCTAAACGGTCTATAGTAGGAGACACTTTGGTTTAAACCAAAGCAACAAAAATAATGTATTTATTGAAATACAAAAAACTGCCAAATCTAACATACCCTACAACATAATCTTATATAAATATTTTTATTTTATTTAATACAATGTAAGAAAACTTAACTTATTTGTATTGTATTCTACAATCCATAGTCCCTCAAGACTATATCATCTTATATAATAATAAAAAAATATATGAACAAATAATGGACATATTGTATTCACGTCACTTGAAAACTTTATCTTCTGTTTTTATGTTTTAGCCAAATAATGTTATATATGTCTATTATGCGATCGCCAACGCGCCCGCGCGTAACTGGGAACAAGCTCTTAAATTAGTTATTTAAGAAATCCGTCAACCGTACCCTGAGTGAGTGAGTAAGAATTTTACACTGTGTCTGCAAATACGTTCTGTTCTGAGGCTGACTTCATCAAAACATATATCCTGGCATGCATATGTAATAGTTTTAGATATACAGGGAAATGTAGAGTATTTGTTTGAGTCAATAATTATATTCTACTGGTGAATAGATAAGCTCGGTCGTTCCAAGTGGTACTGGCAAGCAGCCAGCGACACCTGTTGACTGCACCACGAATATAAATGAAAACTTTTTATTGCCATACTAACACTAACTTGGCCGCAAGCGAGTTCTGCTTTTAAAGACTATTAATATTTATTCAAACAAGATTGTATATGTTCTTGATTATATTAAAATAAGAAGTTATCATCATCAACAATACTTCTTGTCTAGTTCTTTATCTTTTGTGTAAATTGTTTGATTTAGTACATTTTTGCGCAAATTGAGACCAGTGTTTCCAAACAAAGAAAAGACTCTTAGTTATACCATATTTTGCAGTAACATATGTACGACTTTATTTAAGTAATTTTATTGATTTTAAGGCAATCATAATTAATGGCATCTCGATATAAATTTTGGGTAAAAATATAAACTATTAAATTAAATAGGGCGTACCATACATCTGTTCTCATTTTTCAAATGCAAATGTTTCTATTCAAAATATCATAATAAGTCAAAAATAATATAAATTTACTACCTATTCTATGTACACTTCTTCGCAACGTGTTATCGCTATTTAAAGGAGAACAAGTTGCAAGAAAGTCCCTGGCAACACGTCTAGCAAAAAAAAATACATTTGTACCACATAGAAGTTGTAATACAATTACTTTTGAAAGAATTAATGGAATTATAAAAAACAAAAAACATTCTTACCGTCGCAATAACATACATAATAATAATATAATGACATACTAGAATTCATACTACTAGTACGGGAGGAAATTACAAAACCGAAAACTTCAAAATCTGTCTTCCAAGGATTTTGTAAGACTAACTTAAAATATTTAATCTGTAAACAATTTCGATACACAAACCAGCTTTCCGTTAGTCTTAAAACTTAATTATTAGCATAACACAAGTCTAAGATCAAAGGGGTTTCTAAGTAATTAAAGAAACCCCAGCTTTTGTATCCTCATTTTCGAAGGTATTTTTCGTACAAATAATTATACGGTGGATTTCTTTGTGAGCTTATAAATCTACGCATTCACTTCATGGAGTACTCTGTTTTCATATAATTAACAGGAACGTTTGTGTATCTTTCCAGGTAAAATATAACAGCGTTCTACCGTAATTACGCCACCAGATTCTCATTTCGGATTACAACAGTAAAGAAAATCGTTTGAATAAATTTAATTTTTGCTATCATAACATATTTGAAGGGTTACTTGTGAAAGCCAAATCATTTATTAATATATGTTCAGGTAAGATATTTTTTTAGTTTGTTTTTGTTATGTGTGTGTGTGTGTGTGTAGTGTTTATGCATTTATTTTTATTGTTGAGTTCAGCAGACAGGCAGATGGCCCACTTGATGGAAAGCGGTTACCATCGCCTTGCATCGCATTTGCAACACCAAAAGTGCTACAAATGCGCTGCTGTTCTCTTAATGGATTTTATTATAAAATCCTTAATTCCTTTAGATTATTATTATTTTATACATAACCAGAGTGCTACGGGTCAAACACTGGGAAGTAGCTCAATATTATTTACATAAAAACTGAATTAGGTTTTATTTTCGATAATATTATTAAAATTATAAAAATTTAGTTTTTTTTTTAGATTTTTGTGTTTGTCCGTTTTTTCGGGATTCACGTAAAACTACTTGGCCGATTTTGACGCGGTTTTCGCTGATCGATAGCAAATTCGTGAACTTAAAATCTGCGGTGCTTTCTTTACATCCCGAGATACTGCGGAATTTAAAAAAAACTGCTTAAGAATCTGTTACGTGGTTTAAGAGTGAGCGGATATACAGTCAGATGTGGAAGGCGGCTTTGTTTTATATTAAAAGTAGCGGTCCCGGCATACTGAAAAATAAAATTCTAGAACCCGCTTCTAGCGCCAGCCATCGGTTCTAATTGTGAATCTAAACGATCCTGAGACCCTCTGAAACGTATAAAACTTCATCAAAATCCTAGAACCGATTCCAACGCTAAGTATTTTGGTTAGATTGACATTTTTAAATGGATAATGTCTTTTGAATAGAATGTATGATTTGAACAATTCAAAAAGTAATCAACAGATATTGAAACAGTCTTGAATACGAATTTATTTATTTGGATAATGATTATTACAAAGGTGTGAATAACATATTCTAAGAACTAATTGATTTATGGCCGGTTCATATATCTTACTATTCATTCTCTTGCCCTTACCATCAGTTGAATTTGGACATTACTTGTATGGGGCTTATCTATACATCTATACATATAAATAAAATTGGAGTGTCTGTTTGTAATATTGAAATAACCGCTTTTTAATACATGCATATGAATATATATACCTTACATACACCAAAATAACATTTTTTACAATTTTTGACTGTCTGTCTGTCTGTCTGTCTGTCTGTCTGTTTGTTCCGGCTAATCTCTGAAATGGCTGGACCGATTTTGACGGGACTTGTATTGGCAGGTAGCTGATGTAATAAGGAGTAACTTAGGCTACTTTTATTGTAGAAAATTCTTTCATTTTGGAATTATAACGATTTTCAATCACCACGCGAGAGAGACCGCGGGGCGTAGCTAGCATCAAATATAAATCGATAGTAAGGCAAATGAACGATCTGTAAGATACAGGAACCGAGCGACTTAGAATAGTGACGACAGTAGTACAGTTAGTATAGTCTACCATAAAGAACAAGTTGCACAAGTAATTCACCCTTCAAATTATAATTTTTATGAAAAATATTCTATTATCCGAAGAATTCTAATTAAGGTTTGCAGGTGTTGTGTATTTTTTTAATTTCGCTGTCGAACTACGTCGTCAGATGACACGAAAGATGTTTCGGGCTTAAGTAGCAAAGTTATGTTCCCTTGTTTTGGAACATTCCTGACAGTATATTTATTTTGTATTGATGCGGCCCAGTGTATAATGAATTAAACAAACTTTGCAATATTATTAAACAATATATGAAAGCCTTTTTTATTTTGTGTCTTTATCTAGTATGTATGTAACTTAGGCATTTATTTGCTTGAGGATTTGGTTTAGCAGGTTTATTCCATGAAAAGTATCGTTGAGACTTGAGACTGTGACAAATGGAAAATAATCGTCACCTATAAAAATATCGGACAGTGATTTTTCACCGCTGATTTAACGGTGTTTTAGTCTCGTTTTTTCGTCTCATCGAGTTTCTAATCATGGAGATTTTAAAGAAGTTAGATTTAAAATAATCCAAACGTGGCAAACATTAGTAATAGTTTTTTTTTTGAACACAACATATCCCACTTATCTCTTTTAATTTAACCCAGATCCAAATAACAACAAACCGTTTTAATACATAATGTACTATGCACTCTCTATGTTGAGTGAAAATTTATTTGGTTCGTACATTTTAAGTTCTGCGATTTAAAATGTAGGCACTGATCTTAAACACACTAGACTTATACACACAGCGTACTCGTGCAGTGAATTCAAATAAACGTAGTAGTTTCAAAAATACATTCGCTATTTAAATTGAACCCGGAAATGGATATTTCATGGCGAACAAAATAAATATTAAAATGTTCGGTAGTTACCTACTTGTTTCCATTTGATGTTTAAATTTAAAATATTGACATAACTCCCATTGCGCATTCGATTACCGGTTTTCAATTCGTTTTACCAGAGCCATAGCACAGCTTGGCCTGAGGGCTTGCGAGGCAACATACAGTCAATAATTTACCTGAATCACGATCCGAAACAATGTACCAAACAAAATGGATAATGAAAACAATTTTACATCAGAAAATTTAATGGAATTACAAGGTTTAAAAAATGGGATCTCGCATTCCCATTTCGGTTCTACCTTTTACGTTCAATGGAAAAACGGAATTTATACGAGTTGATTAATATTAAAAATTGATTAACTCCATTTTACGCACGGTTAAAACTAGTCTGGCTTTTATTTAATATCTCGCCGGCTCATTGAATTTTAATTTCCAATGTTCTGAAAAGTAGGTGGAGTTGGTTTAAAAGAGACCCATATCTTGTTAATTAAATCTACTCAGTAGGACGCCTCCGGGCGATTGCGGGGTGACGGCGGGGTGGATCGCGTTTTCTTTGGCTGCTTTTATAATGCTGCCAAAATTCAGACATAAGCAAGCTTAATTTAAACTTGACTTAAAGGCCGCTTATACTTTATACTCGCGTTTATTTTGCTAAATAATATTATAGGCTATATTAAAACAAAGGGGAGATCCTGTCATTTCCTCCTTGAGGAATGTCTTCGGAAAATTTTGATTAATGACAAGTAGCAGCCATCACTTATGTAAATAATTACTTTGCAATAAGTTTGATAATTTAGAGTAGGATTATAGCCCTGGGAAACGGAAAGCACAATTCTCGAAAGTTTCGTTAAGTTTTATATATCACCAATAATTTACGAAATTGGAAATATGTGGTATATCGGTTTTCCGTATAATGCAAATTTTCAAGGGAAATACAACACATTTAATATTGAAATCTATAGTACATTTTATTTCTACTTATTTATCTCTATCAGACTTGATTTTTTCCATTCAGGGACGTCATTAATGTAATCGAAGTAATTCAAAGCTTTGAACATGGACACAGTTATTTCTACTTCAGTTATGGCAACTTCACCATAAACAGCGAAAGTCTTTTGCGGCATTTTGGCCATTGCCGCTAAAATCAAAGCATAATATGCCTTAAATATTTTCCTTCCATAGATCACTTTAATTTCAAAATGCCTTAAGTACACTTTTTCAACCTACTGACATGACTGCAAGCTTTTTGTTCAAATTAATATTTTAAATCAACATAAAATTATTTATTTAATATAAACAAATTGAAAAGAGATAAGATATTATAAAAAATAAATATAGATATATAGTCTCTATATGAGATTCAAAATAATGTTTCAATAAAAAGATAGTCATAATATAATATAGTGGTTGTCGCATGTAACGCTTACATAAAAGTTTTTATTATGCATATTTACAATTACTATGTGCTAACAGGTATAGTAAACATCGGGAAGACGTTGTTACGGTTGAAAACCGCCAACCTGCCTTGGACAAGTATGGCAAGTATATCATATGCTCCCCTGAAAATTAGAAGCCTGCTCCTGGATTGATTGGATCGTTTATGATATTATACACATAGAAATTGTGGAAAGGAGATTTCAAGTTTTTTTTTTTATAAAAGGCATCAAAAATACATAAATCAAAAAAATGTTAGTGCATACAGTTGTAGGCGTAGCGCGTCAGTTATTTCTGAATTTATAGTCAAATATTTGTACGTCAGTGGATGTACAAAATAAAGAAATACGGAAGTATTACAAATACTAAACTGCGGGTTTGGATATTGGATTAAAAAGACTAAATTATTTATTAAAATGTTTGCCTATATAAAGACTAAAAAAAGTTGGCAGCAATTCCAGCGTTCTTCAGTTCTGGTTGCGCTCGGAGCGCACCCTTCAAAACTCAAGTTGTGCTTTTCTACGTTCTGTTTTCCATATTAAGATAACTCGGACCGAGCAGAGGTTGTGCTGAGATTCTTATGTAAAAGAGACATAGAATTCAAATTATAATAGGCGAAGACAAGGAAAAAGCCCTAATGTAAACGATTTACATTGATTAACAATCACAGTATAATAGAAGCTATCTTTTACACGGAGGGGTTTTATGTGGTAAATTAATTCGTATTTCAGATCATAACATTATCGTAGGACCGATCCATCAAACATCGCAAAACGTATTTGTGTAGCCGACCGACAAAGGGGTTTAATTCAGTTATCTCATGCTTTGTTACGGAACGATTCTTTATACCCTGTCTTACCTTTTATGAAATTCATATAGGTAGGCAAGCTACCTTCTAAAAGTAAATTATATATCCATAAATTGAACTTTGGACGAATATTTAGGTCATTTAATAGGATACTAGACTCAAATCAATTGAGAATTAGGAGTCCGTAGCAATTTTGGTAAAAACGAATGCACTCGCAAACACCTAAATACACCGATTGTGTCCGTGCGTCCGTCTGCCAATGACTGTCATAGACATATCTTAACAAATTACCGGACCTATATAGAAAAAGTTTGGCAGACAGGTGTAGTCGATATATAAGTATATGCCACTACACAATGCTGTATTGATTTCGCATAAATAAATAAATAAAAAATAGTGACCGCCTTGTAAATGAGGGATGAAATATTTTTTTCAAAGTATGTAGTCCTTTGATGTAGAGGCATATAGTTATATTTTGAAAATCTAATTATGATGTTAATTAATTACTTACTTTCATTTAAGTTCATAGTGGGATGAAAATTCGCTATCAAACCAAATGTTGACGTTTGATTTTTATTATTTCGACGTTTCGGCCGCTTTTTAGTAGCCGTGATCACAGAAGACAAAGATGTCAAGTGTCAATGAGTATTGTTAAAGTATTATTATTTAGCCTACCGCTAACTTTTAATTTTTGATAGTTGTTTTTAAGGTCTTATTATGTGAACTAGTCGCGAAAATTTTAAACAACTAGACGGACTACTATCCTCTGTGCGTGGGGTGATACCTCGAGGCCCTATTGCCCTCAATTGGATACATAGGAAGAAAATCCAGGATGACGCATTTGGCTGACACTAAAAAAAAAAGTCATATCATTTACAAGTTAAGTTAACTACCAGTCAAACAGTAAAAAACGATTTATTCAATGTATACGATTTTTCTATTTTATTTTTTCATTATTTTATCGAAAGTAACAAACATATTAATATTGTACTTCTCAAAACTCAAATATGAAAAGTATAAATAAAAGAACAATGAAAAACGCAATACCAACAAAAGTCCCAAATGGTAATGAATAAAATCACATGGATTGTTTGCCACGTTTTTGTTATGACCGCAAGCCAAACGCTTGCTGTTCATACCACTGCTCGCTTCGACCATAGGGGTGGTCTTCAAAAGATTCCTTTTATTTAAGTTATGTATGAGTATACGTTGATCAACAGTAGAAGAACAAACAGTCAGACGCCTGTGTAATGTGTTGATGACTTGACTTATTGTAGCACAAACTAAATAAATACAGAAAGTCTTATTCAATCCATATTTTAGAAAAATGCTTAATTAAATGGTTCATTAGATTATTATCGTCCGGCCCCTCTAAGAATGCGTTTACGTTTAGTGCTAACTAATTTATTTTTCCGTTAATTGTCGTGGTGATATGAATTTTTTTCTAAATCTTGAATCAGTAATAAATACAGAAACCAAAACAAATGTTTATCGTCAATTGCTCGTCATTACAATAGATAGATAACACTTTATTGCTCACCAAAACAAACAAATACACTAATTTATAAATTTAATACATATATAAATATAATAGTAATATATATACGTATATGTAAAATAATCTAAATAAATATATTCATATTAGTTAACATTATATGTGACAAGCATTTTATATATTACAATAGATAAATAAGTAAATGTTTAAGATATTAGACATATTTATTTAAAGATAGATAGTATTTAGTACAATGTATGTTATACGTCCATATGTTCATGAAGTAGGAACGTATTCTGATTTAAGAGCGGCTGAAGTATAGTTGACTACATTATAAAGTATTTTAATGCACACACAGTATAGGATAGCGTGGTATTTAAGTTTTAGAGTATAATCAACCTTATATCCTTTATAAACCACCTTTTTTTTAAATAATTCTATTTCATATACCTATTTTTTTAAGCGTCGTGGTATGACAGAATTTTGTTCTACGGCCCTTATAATCGTGCTGGGACCGAGAAATTTAGGTTATAACATTAAAATAATATATAAAGTGAAACTGTTTTTTTTTTAAGAAACATATCCTTTAGGTATCAGAGTAATAAAAACTTTCTTTGATAAATAAATATTTTAAAAAGAAAAATTAGCGACATCTGTGTGGACAGTCCCTTAGTTCGTACCTCGCTCCCGCAAAAAGCGGTGGCCTTCTTTGTTTACCGACCCGCTTGCTGTCCGCTACAACACCCCAACAAATTTGTATTTGATTAACATGATATTTGAATTCCTCGACATTTTATTTTATTCGAATAACTGAAACATCTCTTTAATATTACTCCGACTTATATTATAGACTTTGTGTACCGATCATTCTTGGCCATAATTTCATAATTTATATAATACATATTTCTGTATTCTGAGACAATAACTATATTTATTAGACAACCAGAGGTTTACCTCTGGTGAAAACTTAAAAATCCGTTGCATAATTTAAGAGGAGTTAGCCAAAATACAAATAAACAGACTGTTCGATTATATGTGCAAATACTAAAAATCTATTTATACTATATGCAACATTATTTTACATTTAAAAGAAAATGGAAGTTATATAAATATACTCACTAATAGTGTTTTCTATCTACAGTTCCCCCTTTTTATGCTAGAAATGGAATACACGGACCTCTATGGCTTAGGCGGGCATGATATACTAGTACAATGTCTTCTAAGCGGTTCTGACAACATTACATCAAATGAGCTCTGATCATCTGTAAAATTAATCAAGTGCTTTTAAAGCTTTTCATAGAGGCTCAAGGCGTAAACGTGAGAAAAGCTCTACAATATTTAAAACTTCATGTTTGTATAACAAATTCATTTTTTCCCATTAAATTTTCGGCGGCGAACAAATATTTGGGATTTCACATCGTACGTCAATCCGAGTACGTGCTACATTGAACGTTCCGTTACCACCGTGGAAGGGGTTAAAAATTCCATCAGCACTCAACGCGAGCGACACGTTAATCCAACTGACAACGCTGTCGGTGGATGCTATTTGTGAAGAAATTAGAACTTTCAATCCATTGACAAAGGTTGCATATCGCGTTGGCACTTTAATTTTTGTATTGTAAATTAAATGGACACATTACAGTGGCACGAGCCCATGCCCCAGGCATTCCGGCACAAAGGGGCCGGCGCTGACCTCGGCTCTATTATTGAAAAAGGGGTGATCAAAGTCAAACGATACGTATTTCATATATTGCTGCCCGTTTTCTATTTCAGTGTTTGCACAGGTAGGTGTTTACAGAATTTGCTAGGTGTGCACGAATGCTGATGTAATTTGCTATAATAAATAATGCATTTATATTAACAAAATTTATCAAATTCAATGTTTGTTAAGCAAATGCTCATTTAATGACTGCTGATATTGCTGTGCTATTTAATCTAAAAAAAAATTAGTTTACTCTGAACGGTGGTTATAAAACACACACACACACACATGTTTATATTTTTATATTATGTACTTACTTATATATATTTATTTATATTATATTATATTGTTACGAGCTACTATAGAGTTCATTAGAACTTTTATACAAACAGGTATAAAACAAATACAAATAATAGAACGTGCATATTTAAAATATTGATTAAAAAATAAATACAAAAGGTATAGTTAAAATAAAACTGAGGTATTATTAAGAAATAACTGAAGTTTATTTTTTAAAAATAACATCGTCTAAATGATGACCCTCTCTACGACGACACTCCTCTAATCGCAAACGGAAGTTATTGAAAACTTTCTTCAGTCATGCTGGTGTAATTGCTGCCATTTCACCACGGATATTCTCCTTGAGCTGATCGATGTTTTTCGGATTATTGCTGTAGACTTTGTTCTTGAGGTATCCCCACAAAAAAAAGTCAGGAGGCGTCACGTCTGGACTACGTGGGGGCCATGGGATATCACCTCTTTTCGAAATCAGTCTGCCAGGGAACATCTGTTTCACAACCGCCATGGAGTCATTTGATGTGTGACAGGTAGCTCCGTCTTGTTGAAACAAAGTCCTAGAATTCACTATTCTTGAATTTTCAAGCTCTGGAGCCAAAAAACCTTCCAACATCGCAACATAGCGTTCGGTATTAACAGTGACGTTTTGCCCCCGCGCATTTTCAAAGAAAAACGGTCCAATTATTCCTCTACCAGAGATTGCTGCCCATACTGTCACTTTAGGACTATGCAGTGGTTTCTGGTGCTTGAGTTTGGGATTCTCACTGTTCCAGTAACGACAATTTTGACGGTTTACGAACCCTTTGATATGGAAGTGGGCCTCATCTGAGAAAAGGATATTGTCAAAATTGGAAAATCGATTAAGCATTTCATTAGCAAATGCGAGCCTTGCTCCGAAGTCAGACTCTTTCAATTCTTGTGTTAACTGCAGCTTGTAAGGATGCAGTTTAAGATCCAAGTTTAAAATTCGTTGCAAACTTCGTCGCGATAAGTGTAAGACAGACGATCTCTTGCGAGTAGACATTTGTGGATCTCCTCGTACAGACTGCATAACTCTCTCAATATTGTCGTCGGTCCTAGATGTTCTTGGACGACATTTTGCTTGTGGTTTAAACGTTGAACCAGTCTCTTCAAAACGCTGTACCCATATTTTAATTAAATTAGCACTCGGAGCTTCACTAATTTGCCGTAGTCCATATTCAGAACAATATAAACGCCTAGTAACGATGTATGAACGAGAGTTCTCGTAAAATGCGCGCACGCAAAATGCGCGACGCTTCCCGTCGAAGTGACTCATAGTCACTAAAACTCCATGAGCCCGCCTACCCAACGATGCAGGCTCCCCCAGCCCGCGCACTTTCTACCCCGCGAAAAAAGATGATGCAATATGCACGTTCTATTGCGCCACCCTGTAATACAGTAAAACTGTTTTCAATCAAAGTAGATGGCTTACACATATAAATTTATCTACCTGATTTGTCTACTAAAGCTTCTTGATTCATCTACCTGTTTTCTTCTTCAATAAGGTATATATTCTTGTCTATTCTACTCTATGCTATTCTAGATGACGTGGTTAATAAATTTGAATTTTATTTTTATCGCACAATTTTTGATAAATATTCTTGTACATCTTGATTAATAAAAATATGTGTGTGACTATGTACATGTCAGTACTGAAAGTTCAACCGTCCAGGAGTTCACAAATTACTCCAATGCAACGGTTATGCCTTTTCACAACAACCGACCTCTCGAATATAATAAATTAAATAATATTAATACACGTATATTGGGTGAATGCATGATTTATCCCTCGTCAGCAAAAAAATCATAGCGTAACAAGCCTTGTTACACTGAAAATTGGATGCGCACGAAGATCTGACGACCTCCGTGAAATTCAATTAGCTGATTTTTAGGGTCCCATTCTGCATTTTTTGTTATTTTTTATTGTAATCAAATTATATATGAACACGCAACCCTTTATTTATGTGTTTAAAATTTATATGAAGGGTGATGTATTAGAAATAATAAAATGTGGTATTATATAATTGTAAATAAATAGGTAAAATTTATTGGATTGGTATTTTGAAGATATCGGTTTGAAAGTCAAGGTTGTTTGCTTTTTTCGGTTTTTTGACCTATATTGTATCTAATTTTTATTTACGTGCTTTACGTTTATATTAAACACTAGTATGTTCCCTCGACTTCGTCCACATTCGACTTGAAATTCCCGCGGGATTCCCAGGACTCAAAGTATCGCAGCATTTGAAAGAGAATAAAAGCTTCGTTTTAGTGACAACTGTGTCGGAATAAGCTTATTTCTTGCACCCGAACAACTTCAAACCGCTCCCGGGAAGATTCCCGGGACAAAAAATATTACTGTGTAGTAATATTTTTTATTACACAAAATTTGATATCGGATCAGTGAAAATATCACAGTGGATTTCGATTTTTGAAATAAGACTTCTTTAGAATCGTTATGATTTGAAACTTTTTGAAACGAATCAGCGACACTAAGACGAGATAAACGTATAAACCTATAGGACTAAGACTGCCCGAGAATGAGATAGAATATCTTATATTTAGGCATTTAAACATTACGCTCATACAGATAGAGTATGAAATGTTTTGAAGTTTTTAGTTAATACGTCAAATTTCGTTTTTTAAAGCTTATATTATTATATTATAACGATATAAAATGAAACGTCATGAAATTTCGAATCCATGTTGTTACACTTGGTTTTACTTCTACTACATGTGAACTGCACACACACACATTTTTTTATTTATTCTGGCCATTTTAAATCGTTTCCAAAAAAAAGTAGTGCAGATTTTAAGTCTAAAAATTTGCTCTTGATCAGCGAAAACCGTACCAATCAATACCGGAAATCAATCATAAAAAAACGGACATGAAATTAAGCAAAAATCATCGCGTTTTCCACCGTTTATACAGTGTATTTCAGTTGTTTTTTTTAAAGCTTCAATGTACGGATTCGGTATGTTTAGAATTTTTTAATATTATAGATAGATTAGACTCATTTTTAAAATAAATGTCAATCAATATGCTGCTTATACGATGCCTATCATAAATTACCATTTTTAGACATTTTGTCTGTTAGTTTTATCCTAATGTTTTATTCGATTAAAACGGGAATTCAGGCCGGTGCACATTTGTAACATTTCTAGTTTTACAAATATCCATAGGTGATGTTACCCACTTTCTAACAGGGCCGATATAACCTATGTACCTACTCAAGAATGTAAAAAAGGGTTTAATCTTAAATCGTGTATGTTTCATTTCTATATCTTGCAGCGATCATATGATGAATAGAGAGTCAAAATTTTAAATACAATAACATTTCGGGCACAGCAAGTTGTTTACTTACTTGATTTACCACAAACCCAGGTTGTCATCCCGACAGAATAGACCTCTAAAATGTCTAATGGTATATATATTAAAAATTATGTTGGAAACTTCTTAAAGATTTGTATACACAGAAAATAATTTAAAATGTATTATATTTTTAGCTACCGAACCCAAGCGTTATTAAATAAACACAGGAATGAAATTAAATAGCACATTTTCAGTTACGCAATAAATTGGTTAGTTATTTTAGCAGGTTTTAAAACCCAAAAAGGCCCCATTTTATGTTTATTTGAACATTGAATAAAACTGTATTGTGGCCATCAATAGTCATCCGATACTGTTAATTAAGTGTAGCAACATTTTATCTTGATTCTGAGATTTTAAGGTTTTTTTATGTTGTGTAAATTTAGTAGCTGATGTGCTTGCGTCTGACTCCAATAATGTGAGTGCAAATCCTGGCACTACCTAATCAGTTTTTTTTACCCAATGTGGATATTGTTGCAATTTCGCCACGTAAACTACTGACAGATGGGATTAAATATTGCGAGCAAAACTAAACATCAACATTACCGACATTATGGAATCCACCAATCCACTTTGAGCAAGCTAGACGAGTACTCGTATACTGTCAGGGTGGCCAGCATATCGGTTTTCTATCGGATACACTAATTTTTAAAACCTGGAATGTTGGCGTCACAACCATGTGTCGTGAACTTTTTAGCTACCCCTCATCTTTCGTGTCCGCTGTTGGGCAATGGTAAAATCCCGGTCACTGGTTACGTTTCCTGTGAAATATAATGAAAAATTCAAATGACAACTTTTTTTTATAAATAGTATTTTTTATTAATTACCTCATTTGACGAAAATAAGTCCGACATTCCAGGGGTTTAATCTGATCCTATCGTTTCTCTTCCACCATTGGAACCACATACAATGACGTACGAAACCGATATGTAGTGGATACCCACCTAGTCCTATAAGAACAAAGCTCTCATCTACCTTGAACTCATTGACGGAGTCTGTTTTTCTCGAAACCTGCAACCTTGGTTTCTTAAGTCACGTGTACATTAGGTACCTTCTATGTAAGCGTGTTCTACCTTAGACCGTATCTAAGCTTCGTTTCAGGCGAGATTATGGTCAAACGCAAACTTGTACTTTTCAATAAATAAAAAAAAACTTCTATGGGGAGGCCCGCACTCAGCAGTGGGACGTTTATGGACTGATATTATTACAAATGAACTTTAATGTATAGGACACTAACATTATAGACCAACATTTACAACTATAGACAATATGCAAGTGCCCTTCAGACCGTAAAACTTGGAGTAATATTTCAAACTTTAACTTGAGTGTCTAGAATCTCATCAAGTTTACAGTGTTAGAAATCTGACAAGTTTATGGCAAAATATCGTGTTCAACGCTAGAGGTCGTCACAGCTAAAATATAGGCTTGAAGTGCCGAGACACACTTCATTAATTTACTTTCGTTAAATTGATTGAGATATTGTTGAAATGAGTTATGAAGGACTTTTTTTAGAAACCATAATTTTAGGAATCTTCGGAGAATTTTGACCTACGCGCTGTTTCAGTTTTAGTTTGAATTATCAATTGACAACCCTCTTATAATAATAATATTTAACCGAGTTCAAAAAGGAGAAGGTTTTTAATTCCTCCAAGTTTTTTTTTATATGTTCATTATTCGATTTCTCCGTCAGTTGTGGACTGTTTTTTAAAACTTTTCTTTTAATCGAAAGGTTATACTCCCGAATTGGTCCCATTGTCACTAGGATCTGATGAGTGGATTCCAAAGAATTCTTTGTAATTATAGAAACTCACGAAAATTGTTAGCCAACTTCTTGGTGACACGATATCTCCGTCAATTGTAAACTAATTTTCAAATTGTATTCTTTACTCGTAAGTGGATACGCCCGAGGTATGGTTACCAAGTCAGGATCTAATGAGTGGATCGGATCCCAAGGATATCGAGCATGACCCTTATTAAAGATCGCCGTGCACCTAAATTCTTGTATACTTGTCAATTTTGAAATTTGTCTTCTATATTCGTAAGTGTGTATGCTCCCGAGAAGGTTCCATGGTCCCAAGTCAGGATCTGATGAGTTGATCCCAGACAAACCGAGAGCGACCCTTGTTGAAGAGCATATTATACACCGAAGAGTGAGATGGTACATAATACACGTGCCAGTTGTACAAATTCTATAGGTGCTAAATATATTATTTCTAAAGCTATTGAAGTATTTGCGCAACTAAAAAAGTACTTTTTTTAACAAAAACAAAACTGTAGTCTGTAGATTATAGCATAATAAACCTTTCGGTACAGCTATATTTCTATTATAATTTTAATTATATAATAACTGAAAAATAGTTCCTCTCTTTGGATAAAGTTTAATCACGCCAAACTTACCAACTACCACTACAATAAAGATTTTTTTAACAGAAACAAAACCGACTTTACACCAAAAGCCAAAAAAGTAATATTTCACCGACTTCTTTCTGCAACATCTCGAAATCGGTGCTAATAAAACATAAAAAAACAACAACAAATTTACGAAATATAATAATTTTCATGTTTTACTTGACAACGACTTCGAAATGTTATAGAAAGAAGTCTGTTAAATATTCAATGTTTGGTTTTAGTGTGAAGTCGGTTTGTTTCTGTTTAAAAAAAAACTCAATAGAGTGCTAGTTGGTAAGTTTAGGGAGAGTAAACTTTAAACAAAGAGAAAATCTTTCATTTTAAGTTATTATGTAACCGAATTATAATAGAAATATAGCTGTACCGAAAGTTGTATTATGCTATACTTTATAGTGTATTGAAGTTTATACTAATGTGAAGAAATGAGTCTTTCAAATGATTACATGCTGGATGACATATGTATACGTAATAATGTATATATGTATACTTAATAACAATGATCGATGCATCAAAAAATTTAAACCAATAGCAAAGATGTATATTCTCGAAAAAAGTTTCCACTTAACGTTAAAAATAAACTTTCAAATAGCAAGAAAATTGTTTCCCGGCCCAATTGTTTGGGGCCGGTACATCGGTAAAATGAAAAGTTTCCCTATCAACTGACTGACATATCGACTCGAGTTTACATCTTTGTAAAAGAAATAGTTGAATATCCTACAAGCGATTTTGAACCCTGTCTTTAGGGCATATATACGATACTACACGGAACCGCCTTTTAAGTCGATTTTTTTTTGATGAAGTGGATGTTTGCGGGCTGCCACTCGGCTATTGGTAAGCAATCCATCATTCGTCGAGGTTACAATGGAACAAAGATGTATGCGGATCACAATATCACATATCTAAATTGAGATACGATGTTTAGAGTATCTATTAGATAATCGATTATTGATATTGCAGGCTCGGGTGGTAATAGGTGGTCCCGCCTGTAGGATGGTGCGAGTAATTGCTTTCATTGACATGCCTGCTTCGGAGTCACGCGGAGAATGCCTATGCAATTAATCGGACACAAACGTCCCAGGAAACCGGATTATAGAGTGATACTACGCGTATACGGCGCGGTATTAGCTTTCCACATTCTATTGTGGCTAAATGTAGACATGTGTTAAACTAATGTGTTAGAATCATTTTATTTCCTAATATGGATACAGGCTTTTCATTTTCATAATCATATAAAAATTCTTTCAACTGCACTACGCGGTAAACCTATCTATATATATATATATATATATATATATATATATATATATATATATATATATATAATATAAAATGCTAAAAATGCCGTGTCTGGACAATAAAGCTATTTAAAAAACAAGTGGAATAGACTATATAAATGATTGAGAACACGATACATTTTTTTTCTTATCTGTTTGTCGGCTTGTTCGGGAGTCACGTAAAAACTGTGCGATTTCGATGCGTTTTACGCTGGTTGACAACAAATTCCTACACTTAAATAATAATGAAAGAAAATCTTAGACATATTCTAAGGGTATAGTAATAAATAAGTCAATTAAGTATAGTATTTGCAAACGGTAAAATAATGAAAAAAAACAATTATAATGTCAAAAAAAATCTAAAGTAAATACTTTGAAAATGTCTTATTTATTAACATACTTCATTTGTAGTAGCATAAAAAATTTAAGCCCGTATTTAAAAGAGAATATTAGTTGGTAAACCGCAGGACCACGACATCTAAAATTAATCGATTCTATATTTTGATCCTTCAAGTCTTATAACGAGTCATCTACAAATAAATCAACAGTTACCAACCATAGACAGCTTTAAAAAAACAATATAATTTCTTTGTAGTTTGTATACAGTTAATTAATATTCTTCACCACTAAGTTTATATCTACTTTGCAATGTTAATTACCAGCAGCGAGCTTAAATAAAAGTAAAGGTTAAAAAAAAAATTAACACTTAACGTGCATTAAAAAGTCTATTAAAGTGTCTCCTACGTATAGGTACTTGCATTACGAAGCTCGCGACAAAGTGTGATACCAACAATGTATGCTAGATCACGTAGAGACTAATTTATGTCTAATAAGAATTTTACTATCAATAAGTAATAAAGTTTTATGGCGAATTCTATACTAAAACCGAGATTACTCTCTTTTAAAACCCCAATGTTATACATTTTGGAGATATATTCAAGTATTATGAGAACACGATCAATGCGCACTAAATCAACTCCTACGATCTATTTTCTTCTTTTAATATTTATTATTCAGAAATGCAAGTGTAGGTTGTCTAGTGCCTTATAATTTAAAATTAGCTTCATTTTACGTGTGGACCTTAGTCACTCATGTACAATAAAATGTTTTGAATATTTTATTGATTTGATTTTACAAAGACTATTTACTTATAATTGAATACTTATAATAGGTAAAAATATGAAGCCATTGCTTAATTCTCCACAGATAAAAACTTATTGGAGACGAAACCAGTTATTTAATCCAAACAAACAATAGTCAATCACAAGCAAATGCTTGCATGAAATGAATTAGTAGGACGAATAAGACTTATGTGAGTTGTTGTTATCAGAAAATTTTGACTTGAATTCATAAACCGGCCTAATTTTTGTTTGCTAAAGATAATTGCTTCAATTTTTATCTTTAACATTCTAGAAAGATGTTAAAGTTTTTTAAAATTAATCTTAATCATTTGCTTGCATCCGACAAGCTAAATCTACACCTGTAACTAATAACTGCAGTTCCCATTACCAGTAATTTTGCGATTCTCACTGTCACACAAAGTAAATAAATTTTAAATTACCTATATAAATCCGATATTAACTTATAACACTAATATTTAACGATCGTAATGGATTTTTATATAGATCCTTTAAGAGATCTAAGATAAACTTGACATTTGAATTTACGGTGGGTATATAACTTGTATTTTTAACATAACTAGGATATGCCCGCGACTGCGTCCTCGCTTCGTCCGCGGGATTCTCGGGACACATAGTATCGCAGCATTTAGGCCCGCTTGCATAACGATCGTCTTTAAATAAAATTAGTTAATTTTATTTTACTCTCTAAACGCGTTTAATAGTAAATGCATTTATGTTGTCTTGCATGAGGCACTCTCCCATGTTATTTAGTAAAATGTATTTATGCCATCGGTAAAACAGCCAGATGTGTTTTGTTTCACGTGGCGGTACATTTTATCGAACAAACACACAAAATTTAGCTTTAATTTATTGACTTTTTAATAACTTACAATTTCATAAAGAATAATAAATATTAATTTATAAAAAGATTTGTTGAAATGTTCTTTAATGCAGAAGATATATGCTTTCCCATCTCACGTTCAGGGTCCTTTTTATAATCAAAGAATTGTAGACAAAGATCATACGTTTGTCTTCGCTGCTTCCATTATATAGGCGTTCTAGCTCATCCCATACTTCTTTAGCGCTTTTATATCGCATAACTTGTTTTAGAATCTCATCCGTCATGTTTGTCGTCATCAGAGTTGAAACGGCACAGTCAATTTTTAGAAATTGTTGTATATTTATTTCATATTTGGCTTTAGCATCTGCACCATCAGATGCTGCAGGCTCATGGGGCTTTTGAAGTTTTCCTTGCAAAAAATTTTCAGCGCCGGGTATTGCCCTGCACGCTGTCTCAATACAATACCGCCAAGGCTTATAATTTTTACCATCTAGGTGCATTATTTTTACCTTGAAGCCTCTGCGATCGCCTTATCCATTGTGAACGTCAGGTCGAGTACAATGCTAGAATATTGTATTTATTCTTTCCTAGTTAAAATATCTTTACTGGATCCAATTCCTTAACTTTATTACTCTGCTACCATGTTAGTTTGTACGAATAATGGGTATTTAGAATTGAGATCAATAATTAAAGCAAATAATATACGAGTGACAACCTGTAATCGACTTTTTATAAGTGACAATTTCATAAAGACATACGAGTGACAATTTTTAAACGCGTTTAAGACGTTAAATAGCCATTTTTGGATGATTAACTTTGACAGTTCTGTAAACGTATTTACCGGTAAATTTAGCGTTGTGTAAGACGCTTATCGTATTTAAGGGTGGTAAATGCGTTTAGTGTTTCTTAAATAAAATTAAGGAATGTCATGCAAGCCGCCCTTAGAAAAAGAATGTAAGCTATTGTTATAGTGGAAACTGTGTCGGAATAATCTATTTTTATGCATCCAAACAACTTCCAACCGCGCCTAGGATAATTACAGCGGGAATCCCGAGATAAAAAATATCACGCTTTATTACATTAAATTTGCCATCGATCAGTAAAAAATCACATTGGAATAAAAAAATAAGTTAATCTGGCCATTTCAAATTATTCCCATAAAAAGTCCTGCAGAATTCCCAGGATAAAAAGTAGCGCAGAGTTTAAATCTAAGAATTAGCTGTCTATCAGCGAAAACTGCATTGAAATCGGCCCAATAGTTTTTACGTGGATACCGAACAATCAGACGAGAAATGTAAAAAAATTGCATCATGTTCTCGTTTACATACTCTATTCCCGTTGTTTTTTTTAATAGTTTTAGTCTACAGACACGGTATGTTTAGGGTTTTATAATATTATACTTACTATTTGTAGGTAAACAATAGACTAACACGGTATAACTGTTTGCGGCTGTTTGCCTGTTTAGTGTGAAACCTAGTGCAGTTTGTGAAGCATCGTCGTCTCGGGGTAAATGTTGGTCTTAACTGAATGTCGTCATAAGTCGGGGTAATGTTGGCTGTTCGTTTGGCTTGCTCACTACAACTAGTGTTGCAAGGTATCATGTCTTTACGGAAGATATTTGGTTTTATACATTTCATATCTTTTATTAACGATGATTCCCGAGTGTGGCGGTTAGTTTTGTTTGACCACCACTAATATGAATATTCAACTGCTATTTTACTACGTTGTGCTTATAACAATATTTATAAACTTCAGTCTCTAGTATTCTTTATTACAATAGTTGACAAGTAGCACTACGTAACTCTGCACTATTTAAAGCCGAAATAGATAAAATTACCTTTGTAATATAGTATTTGCCTCTACTGGAAGTATCTATGGGTTTCAATATTACTTCTATTTAATTATTATGTTTTATCAAAGCGACCTGCAGCTCATACCCTAGCTCATATTAGAAATTTATGTGGTTTGTGTCTACCCTTGATATTGTTAATTTGATATATCCCACAATAAAAAGGAAAGAAAAACAAACAATCGTTGTATTTCTCCCGTGGTGGTTTATGGTAACAAAACTAAAACTGCTTAAAATTTTCATTAGAAAAAAAAGCTCTTGATTATGTTGTAAGAAAACAGTAACAAGAACTAAGTCTAATTTTAAGTTACAATTTATCTTAATGGAAATTGTGCTACTCTATAGGCCATTAACACTGAAAGTTTTTACGTGGGATGTTTTAAATTTAGAACTTACCTCTTCAGAGTAATGACATAAATTTAGTATACGAGGACTGCGTTTAGATTTTAATTTCTGGCAACACGACGAATTCGAGTAAACTGAAATTAGTTAGGAATGGCTGTCTCCTCATCATGCACTGCGAAAGCCGTGTTCGGATTGCTTAATTTATGTGATTAAACTTCTATTATGTGTACAAAGCTTTGATAAAGTTTAGAATAACCTTGTTAATTTATTTGCAAAATGCATAATTAACTAGATATAGCCATAATATGTGTTAAATGTTCTAGTAATACGGTTTGACGATTTTTAGGACTCCGCAGTCATTTTGGCAAAAAGTAAACCCTTACTTATATCATTACTTGAAACAGCCGTGTCTATCCGTCCGTCAATCTGCCTTTACAGTGTTTTTTTTTCATAAACTACTAGCCCTATGTGGACTAAATTCATCAAAAAGGCATCATTGCCTGTAAGGTGCTTCAAAGTCATGTAGTGAAAATATTAAAAATCAGGAGTAACTATCATATAGGTTCAAATTTTCAGTTTATACAGTATTGTGGGGTATCTTTACATTAATTAATTTAAAAACATAACCATGTTCCTTGATATTGCTTTAATGAAGTCAATAAATAGGTCGCAAGATATTAGCTTCTTAACTCGTGAAAACTACGTCCCTCGAAATGCTAGATTTTAACTATGATGGTCCAAGCGTCCAAGATACTTTCAATGAAAATAAATTGGAAGAATATACGTTGAATAGTTTTTTCAGATATGGGCTGTGTTCGATTAAACGATAATAATAAATTAATCGGTAGACAAACACACATTGTATATCCCCATACGCTATGCAAGTTATAGTAGTATTATGGTAATATACAAACGGACAATATATAATACACAAGGACGTCAATGCTTCTTACCATGTCAAATTATACACAAATTCCCACTTCAAAGTCCATTAGTTAAGTATAGAACACAATTTTACGACTTTGGAAGATAAGGTCTCCCCACCTAAACATAAAAAAAGAATATAAAATGATTAAAGAACGCCGTCATATTTTTTCAAGATCTGACTAACAATGCCCCTTTGCTTCTATATTATAAATTACATTGCAAAACAGATATACAATGCAAAAGTGGATGGATGCAGAAGTCGCGGAAGGCCACGACACACCATCCATGATTAAATTGATCGTGTATTAGTAGAAGGTGATGTCAGAAGCCTTAAGAACAGACGAGCGTGCATGACAAGAGCTATGAATGTCAAATAAGCAAGTGAGGTGTGTAAGAATAAGCCTAAATGGCGCTCTGTTGTTCGTGCCTACCCCGCAAGGGCCCTGGCGTGAAGTTATGTATGTATGTACATTGAAAAAATAGTTTGAAAACTCGTTTCTATCTCTGTGGCGGCCAACCCTAATGTTTATTTTTTTCAAAGTTTTACTAGACCATTGTCTAGTGCGAGCGGTTACCTACCGTCTTGTCACTTGTCACATTTCATCGAAATCGACAAAATAGTTTCTAAGAAAAAATACTGCGACATATTAAAACAGATATGGATGGATAGAAAACAAAAACGTAAGTGTTCCATTTCAGGCAACACAGCTACGACAACCCTAAAAGTGGAAAGGTGAAGTTTGTAATTGAAAAACAAAATAAACAAAAACTTTGTCTCAACCAAAAATATATTACGAAGGCTTGTTACTAAACGAGATTAAAAGTAAAAGCGTTTTAAGATTAAAATTAGATGAAAACGTCACATACAAGACAGATTGGAAGTCTACTGCAGCAGAAATTTTCAAGCGTAATTTAAGTTGCAAAAATAATGAGATTTACGACAGAAAAGTATACGGTTAACATGGCCTAATGCTTGTGTGATCCTGCACGGTGTAGGATTCTGTAAAGGCATGAATATTGTTACCATGGAAATATGGAATCCTAGACTAAAATTGTATAAGGCGTCAAACAGACGAGCAGCACTTTGCTGTCAACAGAACCAACTTCAGCTGTCGACAGAAGCAACTGCTACTGTCGACAAAAGCAACTGCTACAGTATTCGACACGCCGGTTTCTGCCCACCATGTCGACAGCATTGCTGTAGTGCGCCGTGAACGTTGTTGTAGTAGGGAGACAGACACAGACAGTAAAAAAATGAATTTCGAAGAAGAAACACTGTTGCTTCTTCTGCTCCGTAGACGTAAACGTAAAAAAAGACTAAATCTTTTATCGTATTTGAAGTCGACTGACAAGGCAACGCGCACGCTGCGCTCGTACTGCAGCTGCTGTTGCTGTCCACGCGTCGACGGCAAACGCCGACAGCTGCGGTTGCCTCTGTCGACAGCAAAGTGCTGCTCAGCTGTACGACGCCTAACAGAAAATGTGTCATGTCTCAATAATTATTTGATAAATAAATAGTCTTCAAAATAATATTTTTAAAACTGAATGTTTACTTACTACTTGCTTTTTAAAAGTTCAAGGAAGGCGGTACACCTTTTACTACTCTATAAAAGCGTAGTAACCTACCAAACATCGAGTTAAACAAAGAGGTCATTTAGAAACATTTTGATTGCCAAAACATAAATTTATATCATCAAACCAATTTAAAGGTTGAGAGGTAATTTAGACCAAAAAAGATGTTGATTTGTGTTGTGACACAGGATATATATACTATGCTAGAATAGAGGAGTATGGAAGTAAAAAACATTGCACTGATCCCAAATAGTTGGAAGAAGGCGGAAAAAATATTGTTACGAGTTTAGCGGGACTCAAATTAATATACCGTTAGAAATATTATAGAGTTTATTAGAGCTATACAAACACGTATAACACAGGTACAAATATAACTGAACACAATAAATCCAAACATAATCCAGAAGGTCGTAATTCAATAAAACGCGCCAAGTCAGTAACTAATAGATTACCGAATGTACACACGTGTCGCCTTGATTATGTTTCTCCCTCGACTGCCCCCTTCCTCAATCGGGCCATTGTTTTATACTGCACAAATGCAATATGTCCGCCTGTAACGTGGACCGAATTTCCTAGAATCAGCTTGTAGGTACTTTAAAATACATAACACCTGGCTAATTATTACAATACAATAATAGGCCGTATGCCTATATAAGAAAACAAAAGAAGACGATCATAGATAGATAGACAGATAACGCTTTATTGTACACCATTAGGTACAGAAAACACAAATGAACTTATAGCCTAAAAATATTCATCATAAAAGAATTACAATAGTTTCAATGTTATTATTTCAAATGCCGACGGGTAATAAATTTATTTCAGATATGCAGATGGATTTTGTTTTTGACCTGAGTTGTAACAATACATAAAAATAATGTTGGATATAATTTAAACAATATTAATGTTTATTTAACCCTCTTTACTTGTAGAAAACTTATGACGTTTTGTAACATAATAAAATATATCTCAATTGAATTGCTTATCATCCATCATATTGTTTCATCAGTTACGGAGACACATTTATAGTTAGCTAAATCTAATAAGCATATAATAAAACTATGTTTTAACGCATTTAAAGGCCGGTAATTTATTTGATTTTGGTTATTCCGAGGTTTCGGCCGCTTTTCAGTGGCCGTGGTCACGGACGACAAAGATGTCATTTGTCCAACGAGTATTGTTAAAGTTTTATTTAACCTACCGCCAATTTGTTCATTTTAAATATTTAGTTTTAATTTTGTTTATGGTTATTATTTACACTATGGGAGCCTAATCTAATTTACTTCCGATTCACAACATGTTGTGGCTTGAAGAGAAGAAGCGGCGCAAGAAACTCTTCAGCAAACACGCCTAGCTCTAAATTTTTTATATAATATTAAAATGGGTGGAAGGAAAAACAAATCGTTGGACAAATGACGTCTTTGTCGTCCGTGACCACAGCCACTGAAAAGCGGCCGAAACGTCGGAATAACCAAAATCAAATAAATACCCGCGCTTAAAACCGTTAAAACGTAGTTTTATTATGTATACAAGCCGCGAAAACTTAAGAAAATACTAATAAGCATTTTCGTTTACCTTATATTAATTATTAATTGAAGCTTCTTCTATAAATAAACAACGTATTGGAATATAATTAATAAATCCAGAACAGCTATCACAAGTAGCATTATTTAATTAAATGATTAGGGTTTGTAAACGCCTCCCACCGTTCTGGAAGTTACACAATATGTTCTTTGATTTAATGTTAAACACAAGCCTTTGTTGGTAACTGTTCACACAGAACCATTTCGCTATACTAATTATTTTAGTCTGTAGCGTTGTTTTTGTATTGTTGGGGGATACGAACCGACGTCGACTCCACGATAAACTTTTAACGCGTTTTTCACTTCGTTATGAAATATTTCAATCGTTTTAATTAGGGCCGAATAGGCGGCAAAGATTCCGTTGCGAAGTAAAGCTTTTACGGTACAGAATATTTGCAGGATATAATAAGGAGATTTATTAAACTAATTTACCGAATATTTAAAGTCGTAACTTTTAGTACTCACCGAATACATTTCTTAACAAAATAAAGCCATTTTGGAAACATTAACAATTGTTGCAACTAAAATTTGAAGTGGTCGAATGACAGGGAATTTTGTTTTAGATTATTTGCACTTGCTTATAATATTGGTATAAAATAATACGAGTATATGTGTTAATTATGAATCAGAAACGAGCTAACAATTGTAATTTATATTAAATTAATAAAAACTCATACATTCCTGTGCTCAGGCCTCCTGTTTATGGGGAATGGACAGAACACCCGTCACGCTTGTCTAAAGCGAATTGCAACGATATGCACGCACATAAAGTCAGACAACTGCGTAAGTGGTGCCTGCTGTCCAGCCAGGACACTCAGATCAGAACCTTTGACTTGGGGGTCGTGAGCGCGATAACCAGTAAGCTACCATGACTTAACAATAGTCAAAACACTATCAAATGTTAATTTCAATAAGGCTATTGAAATGTTAAAGTAAAAAACACTTCAATACTAATACCAAAATCACCATTGCCTCATGTATCCCAGAAGATGTTAGACTTACTTCTCAAACAAATATGATTCCTGGAACACAACCCTGCATAATAGCGGAAACTTATTGAAACAACAAACAGGAGTTGCATCGGCTTTGTGACTGGAGTCCACACAATGAGAACGGCCAACTTGTTTGCTGTAACTTAGTGCACCCTCCCTGATTGCAACTTAATCGCTAACTTGGCGCTTAGAAATGGGTTGCCAGGCGAAAAGCATAAACTTTTTAAATCAAAGTCTATCCCACAACAATGCAAATTTAATTCAAATTATTTATTTTACTATTTATACCAAATCCTGAATCTTGGTTTGAAGTGTACAGTGATGGAATCCCTTTAGTTTTTGATTATTACTACTAAGAAGAAAATTGCGAATGACAATGCTAAATTGCTTTGATGGTTCTGGAGAGTTTATATTACATACGTGTTATCTGTGGTCATTGGACAACGTATTGAATGTGTTAAGTATTGTATAAATATAAAATTGAAAATAGTCTTATTAAGACTTTTAAGTTAAGGTTGATTTGATCCAAAAAATATGTTTGAATAATAAAACGTTGGTTGAAAATTTTCGTGGTTTTTCCATATCAAAAAGTTTGGAAATAAATCACATACTGTGCTCTCGTTTAACATAGAAATGAAAGGGGAGTTAGGGGTTAAATACAAAGTACATTTTTCAAGAGGGCCTTCGGGGCTAAATCCTAAACTATGATAAATAACGAAAACTGTGCGAAAAAAGGTGGTATCTATATATTTTTCAAAAATTAATCAGCCGTGTCTGAAATCGAATCGGCTGATTTTGAAAAAATAAACATATCCTATATTATTATACCAAATCATAGTGTATCTCGTAAGAATCTATTTCTGTGAAGGAATGTCAAACGGCAAACCAAGGAAAAGGGTCGTTTTTCAAAAAAATGTTTCATTTTCCTTAAACCTTACCTCATTTTTAACCGACTTCAAAAAGAGCGGAGGTTCTTAATTCGTCTGTATGTTCGTTACTCGATTTCCCCGTCAATTATGAATTAATTTTCAAAATGTCTGTTTTTAATCAAATCGAAATTTAATCTAATAAGTCAATTGTAAACTATTTGTTTTTCTTTACTCGTAAGTGTACACTGTCGAGGTATACCCATGGTCACTAAGTCAGGATCTGACGAGTGGATCGGGTCTCAGGGACATCGAGAATAACCCTTTTTAAACAACGCTGTGCGGCCTAAATTATTTGCATTTTCTACAGGCGCTTAATATTTTATATGAATGTTACGCGAATTCTCCATCAATTGTGGATCGATTTTGATATTTTTTTTGTTCGTAAGTGTGAATACTCCCGAGGTGGTTCCATGATCACCAACTCCGGCTCTGAATTGTGGATCACAAGGAAATCGAGTGCAACCCGCGTTGAAGAGAGATACACCGAAGAGTGAGATGGCAAATTTGTATATGTGTGTCAGTTATACAATTTCTACAGATCCTTAATATATTATTTCTTTAGCTATTAAAGTATTTGCGCAACTAAAAAGAAAATTATTTTTTACAAATGCAAAACTAGCTTCACGCTGAAAATCGAAAACTAAAAATTTAACCAACTTCTATGAACAACGTCTTGATGTCGGGCCAAGTAAAACATAAAAAATACAGTATTTTCTAGATTGGTCGTTATCCTTGTATGTTTTACTTATATTCAACAAGGAAATGATAACTATTCTATTCTACTTATCACTCTATCAAAGAGTAAAATGAAATCGCAGCACGTATTTATTTTACACTTTAGAATAACCTATTTTTGGAAACATTCTTTTAGTTATTTGAATAAATCTTTGATTTTAAATATTAATTTAATAACCGTTACCCTGGTAACATTGCTTAGCAACAAGTTTAATTCTTTAAGATCGCACGAAGTCGTATACGAGAATATTTAATGTCCCTTCGCATTGTTTCTGCAACTGGTTGTTGGAAACTTGCAATTAGATATGTCTGCCATTTGCAATTTGCTTTATCATAATAATTAATGCTAAGATAAGAACGGAATATTGTTTTATATTTTGTACATATATTTTAGATATAATACTGCATTCCAATTTGTTTTACATAAACATGCATTATTTGTTAATTGTATATAATAGGTAATTTTATTACTTGTAAGTAAACCCTAGTACTCGTATAACCTATTCAAATAAAATCATTAATCATTATCTTTACATGTTATAAAACACAGTCGCTTTAGGCGTCTGTCTGTATATCCGCTAACTCTTCCTAAACCACGCAACGGATTTTTAAGCGGTTTTCACCGCCAGTTAGATCATTTTGCAATGAAAGATTTTATGTACTATAAAAAAAACGTAACTATGTTTTCATGTAAGTAAAAAGCAATTTTTTGAACCGTGTCGACGAAGCGCGCTTAGATAAAAATGTAATACAACATGTGTGAAATTTTACTGGCTCAATAAACAAGCTTACGTAGCAGAGTTCGACTTACAGCGAAAACTAGTCTAAAAACTAGTCAATTGTGATATTGAGCTATTCAAAAAGCATAATAAGGTTTTTAAAGTACACAAGATAGTCAAGTTATCGGCTCCTTTATTGGTGGGGATGAGCGGCGGTTACCACAAAATATTTAACACAACAGTATAACAACAATAATTACATATTCCAAAAAATTATTACAACTTTAATTAGAGCTTTCCACGATATACTCGCATCTACAACATTATTTATAAAATTGGCAAACAATACCAAAAACCTAATAAATTAGTGTTGACACAGAACATATTAATATCATACCTTTTTAACCGTGGACCGTAATTAATATAGCAAGGAATGTCCTCCAATACTTGCTCCCGTTTATATTTCTTTTCTTATGACAAGAAAAAGTAGTAGGATAGGTATGTCGTAGCTATGTTATGTACAGTATAACTTAGGAATTTCGAAAATCTTCTTGCAGTTTCATTTATTTCTAGAACTTATGTTGCTTGATACCAAAAACGAAACGAAACGAGAGTTTTTCGTAATATTCGACACATACACTAATTGTGTCCTTTAAATAAGTAATTCAGTATGTAATTTAGTTAGTCGAATGTTTATACAGCTTTACGAACGATATAGCTAAAACTAGTTTCTTTTTGAGTATTTCTGTTTCTTTATAACATGTCATAAAAATAGGATAAACCGATTAATGGCTAAGCAGAGTGCGTAGGACGAACTGCAGCATACTCATAGTATAATAATCGTCAGACGCTTCTGCAGCGAACAGAATCAGTTATTGCCACTAAATACTATAACTAACAAACTTGTTATCCTAATATATATAGAATGCATGATTTCATAAAAAAAAATACAAAAATAATGATATTGGTGGTACTGTATATGATATAGTTAAATGCCTCGACTCCCACTACATGCGAAGCTGTACGCTTTATTGGTTGTTAATCAAGCATGATATTAATTGGGATTACTGTCTACTACGGGCTTATTATTTGCGCACTTGAGTGTACTAATTGCATATTATTAAATGGATCGCTTGTATCACAGGCATGGGGAATTTCAAGGCAACTCAACAACATATTTATATTAATTTTTAAAACATTAAAAAGTTTATATATATTCATCAAATACTCGTACGCCAGGTTGATCTTATACATGATACTTGTGTCATACAAAAAAGTTACTTTCATGTTGCAGAATCTGCTTGATCTACTTCTACATTTACTGCTATCCTGTCTATGTTCAAACCCAATTTACATATTTCCTCTTTGGAGTATATTTAACACAAACCTACAGACTGACAGACATAATATTGTTACGAGTTGCGGGACTCGAATTAAAATGCCTTTGGAATTATTATAGAGTTTATTAGAACTATACAAACACGTATAACACAGGTACAAATATAACCGAATACAACAAGCCGAAACGTAATGCAGAAGGTCGTAATTCCATAAAACGCGCGAAGTCGGTCACTATGGTCCCCGATTGTAGTACACACGTCTCGCTTCGTTCGTGGTTCTCGCTTGACTAGTTCCTCCCTCAATCGGGCCATTGCTTTATAATGCACAAATGCAATATGTCCGCCCGGCAGCGTGGACCGAATTTCCTAGAATCAGCTTGTACTTTAAATCCGTAACACCTGGCTAATGATTACAATACAACAATAGGCCGTATACCAATAAGTAAATAAAAGAAGACCACCATAAAAGAATTTCAATGTTATTAGTTAAAATGCTGACGGGTAATAAATGTGTTTTGTTTCAGATATGCAGGTGGATTTTGTGTTTGTCGGGACCTGAGTTGTAACAATATTAAAAACAGTTACTTTTGGGCATGGTTTGAATGGTAGTATATATATACATACTAGCTGTCCCGTACCCACTTCGCTGGGCATTTAAAAAAATATTATTAAAAATACTCATTATTAATCACAATCAAATATACCCTATGTCACTCAGGAATAATGTAGCTTTCCACTGGTGAAAGAAATTTCAAAATCAGTTTAGTACAACCGTCACAAACTCACAATGACTTTGCGTCTGAAACCGCTATCACAACTTCCACGGTAGAACACAGAAAGGCTTTATTGTAATCGATAGCTTCAGATACCAAAACCACTAGTTATACATTCTCATCTAAGCCAGTAAATTGTCTTACAGATAAAGAGATTAGATACCTGCAATCTGCATAAATATTTTTATTCACCTCCCTATTATCCGGCATTCATTCCAACTTCCTTACTATAAAAAATTTATAATCTTTTGTAGGATTGCTACAAATATGGAGAGTATTAATTTCATCAGAAATATATTAAAAACATTTACTTCAAAGTAAAACACGCACATAAACGACGATTATAAGTATGTTAACATTATTTTAATATATAAAATGAAACGACACTATTGTGCCAAATATCAAAGTAATTAATTTCTGTAAATATCCACAACACTTTCCAGCTTTATATTACTGTCGCAACATTTACCCGACGACGTTTATGAGAAAGGCCTTTCAAACTAAATAATGTTAATCATTTGGTTATGATCTGGCTGCCATACTAATTTAAGAGAAACTTTCCCCGAACGCCCGGCACCCGAAAGAATAAATTTAACGTTGCCTGGATGATTTAATTAAGCCAATTGTTAATTAATTAATTTCGAGGGTATCCATCGTTCGGAAAGGAGCGATAAAATAATTGGATCCGTCAAAATTATAGAAAGCCAATCGTTCCTTGAATTAATTATTTTAAGACGTATCGTTTAATGAAATTCATTTCGTCTTCATCATCTAGATCTTAAGGTTCATAGGTCAAATTACATAACTATGAGAGAACTATACTTTCTCATGAGCTTCACCAAAGATTATTTATATTAAATCTGAAAGTTGGTTCAATTTCGGCACTACTATATAAATCGTAAGCTGTCCTTTTAAAATAGTCTAAGCTTTTTGATGTAAGTATTCATTAGCTACATTGAATCATATTCACTGCATTTCTGAGTAAGTCTCCAAGTGAACAACACGATTTTGGCCATAGACTCGGAACTTGCTAGGGGCCAGTTTCAGATTTATTATAAGTTCTTTATATCATTAACAGAAGATAGGTCTAGGTAGATCTTCATCATCATTAACGCCGCTGACCCATTTTACAAATGATCATGCATTGTTTTTCTTAAAAAACAAAACAAGTTATTGCATGTTGTCGGCTAGGTCATTAATTGCATTACTGATTTAGTTCGTATTAATTTTAACTCTTGAATCTTACAATGGCCAGCATTGTTTATTTCAACTTTGCACAGTATTGCAGGCATTACTTTTTATAGAACAAGTAAAGAAGGCGCCGCACTCAAGCGTGTCGCAACCGCGGCATAGTTGGCCAACTCCATTAATTACATTAATGCATTCATTAATTTAATTAATGGAGTTAGGTGAACTGTCATAACACGGCAACTTCAACCACTTTTGAATAGTTGAACAATGTGGTATTAAACTGTGGAAAATAACTGGATGGTCAACGTTACCTTACATTCTATCGGGGAATAATGTGTACTATATTATATTGTAGATACAAACTCTCTATTTAAAATAATGTTAAGGCTTTCAAAGTGGCTTCATATCTTGTTTTTTCTTAGAGGATAAATTTTTGGATACAATTTTATTTACATTGTGTCTTTAGATGATTAATATATAACATTTTTTTACTCTAAAATCTAGCTTCTTATGTGGATTAAGTTAAGTAAACATCATTAAATAGTGTACTTCATTGCAAAAATTCTATTTGTAATGTATGAAAATAATCTTCTAAGGAAATACAATGTATGCATGGGTTGTAAATTTCAAATATCTATCCTGCAGAAACTTTCCTACTAAGAATCAAAATTATACTGTGTTCAGCGAAATTATTATTTGTTTATTAATAAGTTTAGGATGTAACATGTATCCATATTGATACAAATAAATGACTGACTGATTGATATTATTAAACTCTTTTGGCAATATTATTACATCAACAAAATGTTTGATTTAATTGTAATTCCCTTTGTAACTTAACATTGATTCATTTGTCATCAATTACTTACCCAATTTAATTTGTTTTGTATCGTTTCAATTAGTGCTTAGTTTAATTAATTTGTCTTAAGGGACGCTTTAGCAAGACTGAGCAACAGCTTTCGAAGTTTTCGATTAAAACTTTGCGTCCTTTTTCTCCTCATATTGATATTGTATCGATATTCGCTTAATTGCTTATTAATTGTTACTCTAATTAGCAAAAGTAGAAACTCAATTTTATAACTGGCAAATTTTTACGTAATAATATCAACTGAAAGATTTTAATGTTCGGTTTAAATGGGTTTAAAATAAGAATTCTTATATAAAAATTAAATCCCTAAATATTGTTACATACCGACAAAGAACGCACACCTGGCTGTCGTAAAACGCAGTTTATGGCCTTTCCTACAATCGGAGTTCTTTTGTTTACTTCGTGTTTAAAATTTAAAAACATCCTATTTTTATCGTACTTATTTTATGGCCGTCATTAGTATAAAACTACTAATCCTTGTTTTAATTGCATTGCGTCGAAGCTTTCCAGACGTGCGGATTAACTTAGTGAACACGGCCCCTTTGTCGGTATTATACAGTTTAATATAAAACAATGCCCGAACGGAGGGGTGGGGCAGTCAAGCGACGATTACGATACTAGCAAGACGTGTGTAGTACTTTCGATTAGCGATATAGTGACGGACTTTGCGCGTGTTATTGAATCGTGCAGTTTATACAGTGTCTTTTTATATTTGTACCTGGTTTATTTATTAGTATGGAGTATTATATTATGGAGTATTTATTTTAATTTTAAAGTAACGTATTTTTAGTATTTATTAAAATTTATTTTATATATCACGTATTAAAGTATTATTATTAAATATTTTATAAGTAGAATTAGTTTTATTAATTATTATTTTAATAACCAATTTGGGTCGTTTTTCGTTTTACGTCAAAGGGAGGGTTTGCACTGAAAATCAGCGTTGTGTCGGATATAGTTCCGGCACAGCAATATGCTGAGTGCAAACCTTGTTTGCTGAAGATGCGGCGTACAGATTTTCAAAATATGCTCTGTGTGTAAAAATGTAATTGTGTCGCTATTTTTTGCAAATAAAGTTTCTTTCTTTCTTTCTTTCTTTCTTTCTTTCTTTCTTTCTGTTTGTACGTATTTGTACAGTTCTAATAAACTCTATAGTAATTCCAACGACATTTATTTTAATTCGAGTCCTCTAGCTCGTAACAATATGTTTTAATTCTCTAACAAAAATATGGGATGTGTAAAGATTTAAAAGGGTATCTCCGTTTTCCTTCTTCACTTGATAAATCTAGTCAATGCTATCTGAGTTTCCAAACCACGTTCTTGGAATAAAACAAGTTTTTATATCTATTAAGGAACACAAAACAGTTCCAATCACATTTCTTACCGAAATAACATGAATAAACGAACGTGGCTTATACATCTACCGCGCATAAGGGTGCCTTTCCATCAGAGATGGGCTGTGCTATGCTGTGAGACTGTAAAAGCTACAAAACTATGTGACCGTCTCTACTGATGCTAAGCTATGTAGCGGAGTCCATAAGATGTGCCTATGAAAATGCGCCGCTGCATTCCGGTGGCAAAAGCGCGCTTACCGTAGGTACACTGCTTTGCACATAACTACACTCGCGACCTAAAAGTCATAGCTTAGTTGAATCCGTTACCATCAGTCCCATGTATACCCACTAATATGATTGGCGGGTAGATATCAAAAACAACGTTGCATAGCACAAGTCTCGTGGAAAAGCAACCTTAGACTAAGCAAGAACTAGGAGTTACTAAAACCCCACTCAGCTGTGAAAGTATGTGTCCGTTATTGACGCGCACTTCACTCGAGTAAAACTCACAGGTGTATGGGCTACGATTGTAATTGTTTAAGTATTTTAACATTTCATAATTATAGGTTATATATGTACCTATAGGTTAATTATGTTCAAAATATTTATTGAAATAATTAATTTCAAATACAAAATAAAAATGGTTATTCTTTTATGATTTTATCTTTACGGTCCATTAATTAAATATGTAGTCAACATTCTGTCTAAATTGAAAGTATTTCATATGATAAAAGCGCTACGTGAAAAATATTTTATTTTACATTAACTTATAAAGTTTCATCTGCAAATGATTTTCATTCAGAATTTCCAATATTTCATCGTATATCATATTTAATTGAAAATATCGCAGACTGTCACGTATCAATAATAGTCAAATGTAACAGTCCATACATTCATTTACTTTTTGATCCACGCCAATAGCGATCCCGGTTCATATTTAAAATTGCATTCATACATATATCAATAAAATAAGTTTGTATACCAGCTTTCCGTTTGTTCTGTGCTTTATTTGTCACGGTGAGTTGTAATGCTGGTTGATCTCCTGTGCCTAGATGTATGCATTCGCTTTTGGGTTGCAGCATTTGCTAGAAAAATCTGGACTAACAATGCGGTACAAGGTGTTCAGGTTTATTTAGATATAAGTATTCAAAACGTCTTATTCAGTTTCTCAATACTTTTTTGTATGATCTTCTGTAGAATGCGATTAGGAGTTTAATTTCATTTTTTAACTATATGAGAAGTTACTAAAAACAGTTCCGTTGTTTCGGCAAAGAAAATGCCTACTTTCTATATTTGACTTGACCAAAATGACGCGTCTGTTTTTAACTAAAAATAATAATATTGGTAACTATTGTAATTTGTTACGTGATATTATTCATATTCTAATTCAGTGTAACTTTGAGAATGTTTCAGTTTTTTGTTATTTTGATGACAAAGTTCGCCGTCATATATTTTTGAACCATTCGAATCAATGCCATTTTTTTGTTTGTATATAATTTAATTTTTATATTTCTGAAGAATTAATATAGCTAACTAGGAAAGAATCGATCAAAATTCGAGCAGTCTCTGGAAATTAAATGCATACTGGTAACACAGATTCGCACCCATATATTATTCATAACATTTTCAACGTATGAAGCGGCCCACACGGAATATTAGAGAGGAATATCTGCCGAGTTTATCCGGCCTTTTTGAATTCATTGCTAACTAAATTGTTTTCGACGTTTTCCCATAGTTTCTATGTGCTGATACAAATATTTTGCTATTAACAATTGTTTACACATTGTTTTATTAACCTACCTGTTAAATTGTTCATTCAGAAATGTTCATATAAAGTTCAACATTTTTCGATCACTTTTTCAATTATTAATGGATAGTAAAATACCTTGGTACAACTTTAATAATAATGATTGTCTAAATCGATTGAGCTTATACTAATAGCAATGTAGTCTTAACTCCTCAAATGCATATGATTATAACACACATCGCATATCCCTAATTTTAAGCAAGTTAGCTTGTGTTATGGTTAATAAACAACGGATCACTCCGGTCCCGAAAGTCAGAACATAGTAAATAACGGGCAGTTCATTTACGAAATCTACCATGCCAGGAATCGAACCCAGAGCCTTCTTAGCGTTATAGTGAGGGTGGCTGGCAAAAGCCTAGCCCGCTCAAACACAGTAGCTATCAAAAGTTTCCTAAAGTCATTTCCGTTCTCAAAAGTGTAATAACTAATAATAAAATAAAGAAACCAAGCTCAAGGAGCGCTGTTTTAAAGTCTAATATCATTCGTCATAGAAATAACGTGTTCCGGCATTAGTGACCAGGTTCCAGTCTCCCTTAAGAGAGCAGCAGCGCATTTGTAGCACCTTTGGTGTTGCAAATTTCCATAGGCGATGGTAACCGCTTTCCATCAAGTGGGCCGTCTGCCTGTCTGCGGAACTCCTGCAATAAAAAAAACTTAGAAATTTTACATAACTTCTTCCTACTAGTCGTTTGATCTATACACTTTAACTTAGGACATTTTAAATTACTCCCAAGTGATTAGATAAAACTTAGATGAAATTGCTGCAGAAAACACTTCTATCCCTATTACTCCCTATTAATTAATAATATTATAAATGCGAAAGTAACTCTGTCTGTTTGTTCCGTTTTGACTGAAAACTAATGGACCGATTTGGTAACAACACAGTATATATACATTTTCAATGCCGAGGATGAACATAGGATACTTTGATCCCGAAAAATTTCCGGGATAGAAATATTTTTTGTTATGCTTCTACACAAAACTAATGGACTGATTTGGCTGAAATTCGGTATATATATATATATATATATATATATATATATATATATATATATATATATATATATATATATATATATATATATATATATATATAGTTCTTGAGTTATAAATAGTGTAACTAACACGACTTTCTTTTATATATATAGAAGATGTAACCTGTATTAACGCCTGCTCTTAAAACAAGAGGTGTGCCCTAGACTTTGACCCGCGGCACAGCCGCCGGTAGACTCTAGTAATGAATAAAACAAAAAAAATGAGCAAATTTTCGATCACAAAAATCTCAAATGTCTCATATACGTCGTTGAAAAAATTATTTCAAGCACTTGCTGAGACTTCGTTGTGCAGAAAATGCCAGCGTATCTGCTGAAATTAGTCTGCCCCTTCCAAATTGTACGAACAGATGCCGCCGTGTCGCTGCGCCCGTTAAAATTGTAATTTACATACTTTTTCACTAATATTTTGTGAGGAGTTTTCTTATTTCCCAGGTGAATCTTAAATATTCCTTCAGCTTCAATCCTGTCAATTTCAACAGGTTTCAGCATAGACACTGATTAAGTTCGTATAAATTGTTCTAACTTTACACCAAAGTCTTAATGGACAACGCTTAAGTATAATTATGTCAAACTTGGTGTAAATCTTTATTTTTACGCCGGGCACTTATTTAATTACTAAAAAGTTCTGGTAAAGAAAAAAAAATACCACAGAAATTCCATAAAAGTTTATTATTATTAAGTATGATGCCAACTTTTGATGTGAAACTTCTTTAGAATCGTTAGGATTTGAAACTCGATGAAACGAAAAAGCGAAATGAAAAAGCCACACTAAAAACAGATAAACACAAAGATTCGACTTTATTTAATTCGAAATAAAACTCATTTCTCTTGACCCATAGGTATTGAATTTCACTTTAAATAAAACATAAAAGATTTCAAATGAATTTTAGCTCAATCTGTATATATCTCAGGCAGATATTCTTTCATACGTAGATCAACAGATACGTAGATACACATACGTGCATAACAGTGCATTGAATTTTGAACTTAATGTTAGTGACTTAAAGTGTAATTTAGATTAAATTATTACGAATAAGGGTCAAAATACCTAACAATAAAGTCGGCTAAAAGCATAAGGTGTTGGTGAAAGGTATGTTTGGTTTCGGCAAAATGCTAGAACCAACAATAAGCAAGTCTATGGGATTATTACGTCGGCGCACTTGGCGCTTGATACGGAACGCACTATAGTGTTACCATGCAGCCTGATAACTACGCGTCCACTAAGAGATGCTTGTATAAAATATTTAATTTTATTATTATGATTTGTTTTTATTAATCACTTAGTTGTTAGTTTATTAAGATTATTTTTATATTTATTTAAGTTTGATAAGTTAGCCAGTACGTTACAAGGACAATATTTACATAACAAATATTGTGTTTTTATTAAATTTTAGGTTATAACCTATGTAATGAAGAGTAATATAAATCACTTATTATAATTATTACTTTTGGTTCCAGGTTGGAGCAGCTATGATGTCCTGTCCTCTGCCACTGCCGCTGCTGCCGGCCCTTCATCCACAACCAGCTTTGGCCTCGGACTTTCCTATCCACATTGGCATTAAGGTATATATTCAATGGTCATGTTACCCTCACAAAAGACAACTCTTCTACTCATGTTTAATGTAAACCCAACGGTTTACATTAAACATGAGTATACGAACTCCCACTGTCGAATATCATATTCAGAGATTTCTTTTGTTTGATAATATGAGAGCGCGATATTCCGTATAAAGTTCCAGGGTTTCATGCTTTCTGTTATAGCGTGGTTTTTCTTAGTAATTACTTAAAAATAGTACAATAAAATCAATATTCTGTATAACTAGAGTTTTGCCCGCAGCTGCGCCGCGGGTCAAAACTCTAGTGAGTGCCTCTAGTTTAAAGAGCAAGCAATTAATACAGATTACATTGTATTAAATTGTTATGTTAATGGTATTTGCCCCGGGAAGATTAATTTCATTTTATATCGCAAACTATCCCACATGAAAAGTATCATGTCTATTTTCGGTATTCAGTCAGACAAATCGAGTTACTATCGCATGTTTTATATCTATAAACTTGAGAAATGATTGGCCTCCCATACAAACATTCATCCCCTATTTCAACCCGTTCTAGTTTTATTTATCTATCCCCCATCTACCGATCTTTGAACTACAGAAATAACAGAAGTTGACAAAAATGGCCAAAACTGCCAAAACTACGAAACCTACCAAATGTAATAAATCTATCAAAATTACCAAAATGATAGAAATGGCAAGTCCTAAAAAAAGGATACCTATCTCTAAAGGATAAAAAAGGATATCTTTCTAATTAGTAATTAGACGAAGGTAGGGAGGAAAGATAAGGAAGAACTGGACCCACCCGAATTAATGTAGTTTATAAATTATATTTACTGTAATCATTATATATACTTTATTGTATAAATTACAATTGGCTTTAATTAATTAACATCACATAAAGGTTTTTTTATCACCGGCTAAAATGGGTTTTAATTTATTTAATTTTTTTACAAATTGTAGACACAAACATGTTTGTATGCCATGTTTAGAAAATGTTTACAATTCCTATTGTTAATGGGTCTTCATTACTTTTAACAAACCACTATATCATTATTAGATTATAACAACTGATGAACTCCTTTGAACTGTAATTATTGGGACTGAAGGCTGAATATACTTTGCTTACCCCTTTTAGACATTATGCTATTATCTCATATTTTATTCAAACAGTGTACTCGTGCACTCTTGATTCTAAGTACATTATTACCTTGAACGCCCTTCTGTTTATACTTAATATTCCTTTACTTTCTTCAGTGAGTATAAAAAGTGTAATTTAATTTCACGGCTCCGTCGACTACTTTGGATCAAGTTAAATTGGGAATATATCAAAGCTATATAACAACAAAATAATATAAAAGAATACTCAATTAACTTTAAAAGCTAACGTTGGAATCTTGAACAGTCGTAGGTACTTAACTTCTTCACATTCTGATGGCACTCATAAATATATTTGTACATTAAAATACATAGTACATCATTTACAGTATATGTGTATATATTCTTACCTAACCTCTTCAATAATCTTTGTATTATGTATATTTGTATATCACTTTTCCTCAACTATGTTTATGTAATATTATTACTAATTAATAATTCATATGTATGGAATCAATAATATTTATTTATGATTTTTATTTCTGAGGGGAGGACAATGTCTACCGGGTATAGCTGGTGTGTGTGTGTATATATATATATATATATATATATATATATATATATTCTGTAAACAGCAGTAGCGAAAAGTAATTGACACTTCAAGAATCAACACAAAGTAATAAATATATAATCAGTAAAATATTAATAAAACTAAAATTACGAGTACGGATGTATATGAATTTTCAATCAATTAACTCATTAATAAATTCAGTGGTTTATAATCGGCTTAGTACCGTACCGCGTACAATCATTTATTAAGCCTCTACAAAGGTAAATAGCTTAAAATGATAATGTAAAACATTTGCTATCATGCGCTTACAATATTAAATTCCTATTTGGTTTACTGAACATTACCTACCAATAGTAAATTACCGGTGTATATTGAATTGTATGCAAACCTTAATTTTGTATTAAACAACACAAATAAATAAGAATAATACCCGTCAAATCGTTTTGTGTCGTCCCCACGTCTTCGATTGAATGTTTTTTTTATATATATGCCAACTAACAAAAACATGGACTTTTACACCTGTACGGAATCCTTAATTGTTAAGAACTTAGTGAGTGAATAGGTATCTTCTAGGTAAGCGTGCTCCATCCTAGACTGTGTCATCACTCAACATCAGGTGAGACAGTGGTCAAAAGCAAACCTGTACTTCCATAAAAAAAATCAGGAAATGCGTAAATGAGGTAAATTCTAATGAAGAGATTATATACATTTTGGCACGGACTACATAAACCTACTCGTTTCCCTAAAGAATAGCTAAGTAGGAGCTTCGTCAAACCAGTATCAATATTTGAGATAAACTTTTGCCCAATTACCTCAGTAAGTTAAACCGTCTTAATTTATAAGTACTTACCTATTGATTCGTTCCTCAGAGTTTAATTAGTTTCCACTTTTGAGACGTTTTCCTCATTTATTATCTGTTGGAGTTAATTCACTTGGATTGTATATAATCTGTTAAGTTTGTATTATTTTTAGAGTCCTTTTTCGAGATTTATCTATTTAGGAAGTAGTGTAAATATTACAGACAATTCGTAATTGTTGTTCTAGGCATTGCAAGGTATAAAAGGAAAGCAGCGATCGTACAATCACCGGCTTTATCGATATAAAGCTATCTCTTTTAGACAACCTTAGCTAATTGTTAAGAAATCTGAAAATGTCCGTAATGTGTTCTATAAATAACTATCACAAAAACACTATTAAAATTGCATAAATATATAGTCGACAGGATTAAATGATTTCATGGTTTTTCTTTCATTAAATTTACCAAGTATGTTAGAGAGATTTCATCCTTGTGATTGACCCTAAAGATCGATGCAATAAAATTACAGAGTGTAATTTTTACAGATTTTAGTCGGTTCGATTCCCGGGTGAAGCAAGACAATTTTCGAAACTCTTTGAATGCAGTTTTATTTCTTTTCAAAAATAAACAAATGTTTATTTCGAGTAAAATTTGCTATCACTATTATTTAGAGTACTTTCCTTCCAGGTGGCATTTAAAAATTCCAACCTTTATAAAAAACGTTGTACGCACTTGTACGTTGCGATTCGTTTTTCCACTTGTCCGTTGCGATTCATTTTTCCACTTATCCGTTGCCATTCGTTTTTCCACTTGTCCGTTGCGATTCGTTTTGCCACTTATCCGTTGCTATTCGTTTTTCCACTTGTCCGTTGCGATTCGTTTTTCCACTTGTCCGTTGAAGTTTCACTTCTAATATGTGTCCCAGCACACATTTCGATTTTTCGCAGGTTTACTGCAAATTATGATTTGGTTAGGTTAAGTACATTTTAATTGTGTATGTAATACGCTACCCACGCACCGACCATTTTTTACGTCAACACTTTTGTTGTTCGTTGTCGTTCACTTTTGTTATGACTTTCGAAAAACTGAACAGTTGGCAAAGTTTTCTTGTTGTTATTTTTGTTTACTCAACAAACTCTATTTATTTATTTATATTTTTTTTACACATACCACAAATAGAGGCAGTGATGACTTGTCACGTGGAGAGCAGAGCTATAGTTCGATGCAAACTTAATTTTGCCTCCATTAATAGCGGCTCGGAACATCGCACTTTCCGATGCGCAGAACGCAATTTTAGGTATTAGAGGGATGAGGTAGTCTGAGGACGCGGTATATCCTCGCTCGCTCTCTCGCTAGCTTTCTCGTTTACGAGACATTCCCGGCGCTCGGCTCACCAGAGCTGCCAATTTAGCGCTTAAGGAGCTAGATATAGCGCTTTTTAGGGCAACCCAGCTCCCAATTTTATTAAGCAACTTTCAGCGCAAAATCTTGCGCTTTTTATAATATGCAAATATCTAATTAATTTTATAATAAATATATATGAATATCTATACTAATATTATAAAGAGAAAAGATTAAATTCTTTGTTTGCATTGAAGAGGCTCCAAAACTACTTAACCGATTTGAAAAATTCTTTCACTGTTGGCAAGCTTCACAATCCCCGTGTGACATAGGCTAAATTATGTTTACAAAAAAATTAGGGATCCTTACTAAAACTCCAATAACGTAACCCAAGGTGTAAAAAATACCTAAAATCGCGTGCGCTGCGAAAACTATTGATGATAAAATAACAAATAAAATAAATTACAGAACCGATTTGAAAAATTCTTTCACTGTTGGCAAGCTACGCTATCCCCGGGTGACATAGGCTATATTATATTTACAAAAAAATTAGGGATCATTACTAAAACTCCAAAAATTTAATCCAAGGTATAAAAAAAATACCTAAAATCGCGTGCGCTGCGAAAACTATTGATGATAAAATAAAATAATGTACTGCGACTTTGTAGAACACATCATTATTTACAAAAAGTATCACGACAACATAATAGTTATGCCACAATAAACGTTTTTTTAATATAAAAAATTAATTAAAATGCCGCCGCTAGAAAAGGCTTTTTATTTGTATCTTGATATTAATCCTTATCAAAATAAATTACTTCATATTCAAGACTGCTTCAATACCTTTGTTAGCGACGCATTATAACATTTATATAATATCTATTTTAATTGCAATAAATGGCGAAGACGGGCGGCAGAGGGCGTGCGTAGGACACCAGAGGGGGTTGGGCAGGATGCGGGGGTGAGTGGCGTCGATTGTCGCCCGCGCCCGCGCATCTCATAGCAGTCTGCGTTCCGCGTCGCGCTGTGCTATATGTGTTTTTCATTTGCCTACGTACGTCCACGTGCCGCTTCTTTTCGGTCAAAATACTCTCCTTTTTTATTTTTTTGTTCGATCTACAAAGTGGTCTTCGAGCCAGATCATTATGTACAGAACGCCTTCAGCCCAAAGAATGGTCCAAACAAGGAGAAACGCGAGTGTAAAAGATGAAATAAATTTACCAAAAGTACCGGCAGTCACTGCGAAAAATATTGTAACTGTCGATGTGCACAGCAGGCCTATGACACTGCCGTTGGATGGTGGAAGTATAAAGTCGGAGATACCTGTTGGTAATAAAATGAATGTCTCACGACAATGTGCTTCACTGTCTAGAAAATCGTCTTCTTCCATTGAGGCACGTAGAAAAAGGCTTGAGTTACAAGCCGCAGAGGCAAAAGCGCGAATTAATATGGATTTAATTGAAAAAAGGTTAGCCGCAGATATCGCAGATTTGGAAGATGAAAAATACAGTTCACATTCGGATCCCTCCGAATGTGAACTGTATTTTTCATCACCACTCCACTCTCCACCACTCTCAACATGGTAATGTGGAAGAATGGTTAGAACGGAGCCAGCACGAACTGGAGGCCCAAGCTGACCCACGAGATGGTATAAAAACGGGACAGCTGGACCAGCCGCTGCCACCGCCTGTGCCCCAGGCTACAGGCACCGACAACAAAGATGGGACAGTTCATATATTGGCTTCCGCGCTGAGAGATCTTGCCGCCGCTTCCAGCAGTAATAATTCGAACGCCCAGATGCTCAGCCGCTTATGTACACCAAGGGACCTGCCGGCGTATTCCGGTGATCCACTTGAATGGCTGCAGTTCAAGCAAGCGTTCGAAGAATCAACGCGAGTGTGTAACTTCAGCGACCAAGAAAATTTATGGAGGCTAAGAAAGTGTTTGCTTGGTCCAGCAAAAGACGCTGTGACGGCTTTGCTAATAAGTGCAACGTCACCTACGGTTGTGATGTCTACTCTGGAGCTGCAGTTTGGAAATCCGGATATAATCATAATGAAAATTATGTACGAGATTAAAAAGCTTCCACCTGTATCTCCAGAATATCACAAAGATATCATTACATTCTCGATAAAGGTCAAGAATTACGTTGCCGCTGTTCTTGCAATTGGTCAAGAAGAGTACCTGAAAGGAACAAATGTAACATCAATAATTCTGTCTAAGTTGCCAACGGTATTAATTTCAAAATGGGCAGATTATAGTTTTAAATTAATACAAGAAGGTAGTAAGCCAAAATTAATTGTGTTGTCTGAGTTTTTGAACGAAGAGGCTATTAAAATATCAAAAACGTCAGTAAATATTTCATATTACAATCCCAGTGACTATAAACGTAAACTAAGTAACTATAATATCGCGAATCGTACGCACACAGTGTTGGTGCAAAACAGTGGTGAGAGTGAGAAGTGCCGTTATTGTCGCGCGTCTTGTCATAACTTACCGGACTGCAAGAAGTTTAAAAAAGCGTTACAGAAGGACAAGTGGCAGTTTGTGAAACGGGCAGGTTTGTGTTATAGGTGTTTAGTGTCACGTCATAATCGAGAATCGTGTTCAGCACCCGTGTGCGACAAGGATAATTGTGGACAGTCGCATCATAGGTTGCTGCATTATGTTTACGCGCCCAAACAACAAACCGGTTTGCAACTTAGTGAAAACACGCCTGTGCCTTTTAACGACCGCTCGGACGAATCGCGAAATGAAACTGTTATGCACGTACAAAAGAAAAGATTAGAAAGTAAAAGTAAACTACTTACCTTATCTCCATATGTCGATGAGTATGGAATTCTTCGAGTCGGTGGCCGCATCGACTCCGCCTTGGGAATATCGTCTGAAACAAAAAATCCAGTTATACTAGATGGTAGAAACCATATTACTAAATTAATAGTGCGATACTACCATGTGAAGGCTGCTCATGGGAACCGCGAAACTGTTGTAAATAACCTAAAACAAAAATACTGGGTTATACGGATGAGGCCAACAATAAAGCATATCACTTCACAATGTATGTATTGTAGAATAAAAAAGACTCGACCACAACCGCCAAGGATGGGCGACTTACCGAGTGCAAGGATGGCGCATCATCAGAGGCCATTCACGTACTGTGGAGTGGACCTATTTGGACCTATGGAGGTAGCTGTGGGCCGTCGACGAGAAAGGAGGTATGGGGTGTTATTTACCTGTATGACCATAAGAGCGATACACATAGAACTTGTGTCAGATTTAAGTACGGACGCCTTTATAATGGCATTACGACGAATGGCTGCCAGGCGAGGCTGGCCGCAGTACTTGTACTCCGACAATGGCACAAATCTAAGGGGTGCTGACAACGAGCTGAAAAGATCAGTTAAAGAGTTAGATGAGGCCGTGCTGAAACAAGAGGCTGCTAACTACCACACCACGTGGATCTTCTCTCCCCCCGCAAGCCCGCATTGGGGTGGGGCATGGGAAAGACTGATTCGCAGCGTCAAGGAATCGTTGAAAGTCGTACTGAAAGAAAGAGCACCGCGTGATGAAATCTTGAGTACCCTGATGGCGGAAGTGGAACAGATGGTCAACAGCCGGCCCTTAACTCATGTGAGTGTTGAACCACACACTGACGAGTCGCTCACCCCGAATCATTTTCTTCTCCACTCTTCTTCAAACTCACCTTGCATCGGCGTGTTTGATGAATCAGATACATACTTACGCAAGCAGTGGAGAATATCTCAAAGGTTAGCGGACTTATTCTGGAAGCGGTGGGTTCGAGAGGTGCTACCGGATATGCGTCCACGTACCAAATTCAAATTCAAATTCAAATTCAAAAGTTTTTATTCAAAATAAGTTCCACTGGAGAACACTTTTTGAAGGTCATACATATAGGTTAAAATTTAATTTTACTTCCTAGTCTATGTACACCGCTTCGCAACGTGTTATTGCTGTTAAGGAGAAGAAGCGGCAAGAAACTCCCCAGCAACACGTCTAGCTAAAAAAATTTTTTCTTTATATTTGTTGTTCTATTTTTTATATTTAAGTACTTTTTTAAAAAGATTTTATACAGAATTATGTTACAGAATAACTTTTGAAGAATTAATGGAGTTGTAGCAAACAGTGCATATTCAATAAGACAAAAGCGCAATAAAAGGATAGAAAATAATTATAGTTATAAATATAAAGACGTAACGTTTTTTTTTTTTTTTTGCAACATATCTCCATATATTCCTTACAAGTACGGCAAGATAAAAACGTTATACTCGTACAAAACACAGTATAAGAGGTTGGAGCGAGCTGTTATGTAAATGAAGTTTTGTCATTTAAATATTCTTCAATAGTGTAGTATCCCTTTTTAAGCAAGATACTTTTTATTTTAAATTTGAATTTAGTGAAGGGCAGATCTAACATTTCACTCGGAATCTTATTGAAGAAGCGTATACCAACCCCCAAGAAAGAAGACAATACTTTTTGTAATCTAAAAGATGGCAATATCAGTTTATTACAATGCCTGGTGTTGAAATCGTGAACATCCTTATGCCGCTTGTAGGCACTCAAATTATTACGAATATAAATTATATTATTGAAAATATATTGGCAGGCGACCGTCATAATACCGATTTCCTTAAAGCGTTCCCTAAGAGACACCCGAGGGCCGAGGTTGTAAATTGACCTTACGGCTCTTTTTTGTAAAACAAATATAGTCTCCAAGTCAGCAGCGTTGCCCCAAAGTAAAATACCATAGGACATGACACTATGAAAATAACTAAAATAAACTAGTCTAGCAGTCTCTTCGTCAGTGAACTGCCTAACTCTTCTGACCGCATATGCAGCAGAACTAAGCTTTCCTGAGAGACTAGATATATGAGCGCCCCACTGGAGTTTCTGATCTAGGTTAATGCCTAAGAATACAGTTGAATCTACTAGGTTAAGTCTAGTGTCGTTAAGGGAAATATTAACATCGTATTCTTTTACATTGGGCATAACAAACTTAACACATTTAGTTTTATTCGGATTGAGTGATAAGTTATTTACGGTAAACCACTTAGATATTTGGGTTAAGGCGTTGTTTACGTCGTCAAAGTTCTGTTTATTTCTGTCTACTTTAAATATAAGTGACGTGTCATCAGCAAACAACACTACCTCACACATATCATTAATAAAATATGGCAAATCATTAATATATATCAAAAACAAGAAGGGACCTAGAATAGAGCCCTGGGGCACACCCATAGATATGCCAGTCTCACGAGATTTGATATTGTTAATTTCAACGCTTTGGGATCTATTGTTTAAGTAAGACGACAGAAGATTGAGAGAATCGCCATAAATACCGTAATAATTGAGCTTTTTCAGGAGGGTCACGTGTTCAACGCAATCGAATGCCTTGGACAGGTCACAGAATACACCAATGGCATTCTGTGACCGTTCCCAAGCACCATAAATGTGTTTTAGAAGCTCAACACCTGCATCGGTAGTGGAACGACCTTTGGTGAACCCGAACTGTTTAGTATGAATTAATTTATTAATATTAAAATGTGAGAGCAGTTGATTTAAAATTATTTTTTCGAAAACCTTGCTTAAGGTTGGTAAAATAGAAATTGGCCTAAAGTTGGAGGGGTCGTTTTTGTTTCCACTTTTAAATATAGGAATAACTTTGCTAACTTTCATTAAGTCAGGAAATACTCCTTTATCTACACATCGATTAAATATTTGTACTAGTGGTAGCGCAATAGTGCATATTAAGTCACTTAATACTTTTAAGGATATACCCCAAAAGTCAGCTGTGTTTTTAATATTTAACGATTTAAACGTTTTTACAATATCATCTGTATCTATATGATTTAATTTGAATGTGATATTACATCGATCAACGCACTGTGTCATCAGCAGCTCAGCTTCCAGTGGTGATGATGACAAAGAGCTAGTTATTAAAGTTGGTATATCCCTAAAGTATTCATCAAATGGCACCAAGATCACAGGCCCTTACAAGTGGGAGACCTTGTACTTATTGTGGATCCCGGCTCCCCACGTAACGTTTGGCCACGGGGAAAGATAGAGAAAGTGATGCCTGGACAAGACGGACGTGTAAGAGTTGTGGACGTCAGAACGAAATCTGGGTTGTTGCGGCGGTCAGCAACACGCGTCGCTTTGATACCGACGGAAAAATGAGTGCGTTCGCACTGGGGTGGGGTGTGTTAGCGACGCATTATAACATTTATATAATATCTATTTTAATTGCAATAAATGGCGAAGACGGGCGGCAGAGGGCGTGCGTAGGACACCAGAGGGGGTTGGGCAGGATGCGGGGGTGAGTGGCGTCGATTGTCGCCCGCGCCCGCGCATCTCATAGCAGTCTGCGTTCCGCGTCGCGCTGTGCTATATGTGTTTTTCATTTGCCTACGTACGTCCACGTGCCGCTTCTTTTCGGTCAAAATACTCTCCTTTTTTTTTATTTTATTTGTTCGATCTACACCTTTATATAACTTTTTGAATTATTCAATTCGGACTTTCCATTCGAAAGATATCACGAGTTTAAAAAGTATTAGAACACGCGGCTTTGATGATTTATATTGACAGAAAAAAAGTATTTCAAAAAATATTTCAAATATACTTACACACCTCGGAGAATACCAACAGAGCAGATGTAACTCCTATAATATATATTTTGTCTGTATAGTGTAATACACTACACACGCACCGACAATTTTTTTCTGTCAACACTTGTCGTTCACCTCGTTGTGACTTTCGAAAAACTGAACCGTTGGCAAAGTTTTCTAGTTGTTAATTTGTTTTCTTATTGGAACATCCCACTTTCCGATGCGCAGAATGCGATTTTAGGTATTAGAGGGACGAGGTCGTCGGAGAACGAGGTATATCCTCGCTCGCTCTCTCGCTCGCTTTCTCGTTTGCGGGACTTCCCCGGCGCTCGGCTCGGCTCACCAAGTCTGCCACTTTAGCGCTTTCGAAGCTAGATATAGCGCTTTTTAGGGCAACCCAGCTCCCAATTTTATTAAGCAACTTCCAGCGCAAAATCTTGCGCTTTTTATAATATGCAAATATCTAATTAATTTTATAATAAATATATTTATGAATATCTAGACTAATATTATAAAGAGGAAAGATAAGATTGGTTTTTGCTTGCATGAAGAGGCTCCGAAATTACTGAACCGATTTGAAAAATTCTTTCACTGTTGGCAAGCTTTTTTTTTTTTTTTTTTGTTTGAGGCGAGGAAAAATGCTGACCGATTTACGCACTCTCAGGGCCGTCACTAGGAAACGGCGCGCATCCATCGGGGGCGATAACGCTAGCAATAGTATGCTTTGTTTGCGCTTCGTCCGCGATGGCTTGACTCTGAGGAGTGTGGAGACTCCGAGCGATGCCGCACGGGCGAGCAACCTCAATACCCACTAAAAAAACCTCTCCTCCCGTCGACCCTGCGCTTTGTTGTGAAGGAAAGACTGAGATATAGAACATAGTTACGCAACAGTCGATCCAGCGCAATAAAGTGCCTGGAGTGTGCCCTGGGAGAACACACCCCACTTCGAAACGGGGGCTGAATCCCTTGCGTTGCCTAGTAGCAAGGGGCCCCTCGTACCGGAACCTAACTCAGGGAGGGAAGTAATGCGCGTACCTGCCTCTCCGGGTGCTAGCTGAAGGCCGGCGACCTCGGGTGGAGACATTAGCACGCGCTGCAGGACTTCGCTCCCTATCCCTTTCTGCGGCCTCTTTTAGAGACATAACCGCCTCACAGAAAGAGACCGCAGACTCCCAGCGGTCGTCGCTGTGCAACATGGCCGTTACCAAGTCGCCAAGCGATCGGACGGCTCCTACGTGTGTCTCGAGCTCGAAACGCTGAGGCGTCCATGCAGCGCACTCAACAAGCGTGTGTAACGCCGTATCGGGTGCGCCGCATTGGCGGCAGTCCGGGGAAGGCAAGCAGCCCACAATGCGAAACAGATACTGGTCGAAACAACCGTGTCCGGTCAGTATCTGAGTCGTCCTGAAGGTCAGGGTTCCGCTGGTGCGGGTCACCCATCTCTCCAGCTGCGGCCTGATTGCACTCACCGTATAGCCGCCGGCCACAGGGTGTTCGAGGTCACACTGTTGGCAAGCTACGCTATCCCCGGGTGACATAAGGTATATTATATTTACAAAAAAATTAGGGATCATTACTAAAACTCCAATAATGTAGTCCAAGGTATAAAAAATTACCTAAAATCGCGTGCGCTGCGAAAACTATTGATGATAAAATAACAAATAAAATAAATTACTGAACCGATTTGAAAAATTCTTTCACTGTTGGCAAGCTACGCTATCCCCGGGTGACATAGGCTATATTATATTTCAAAAAAAATTAGGGATCATTACTAAAACTCCAAAAATTTAATCCAAGGTATAAAAAAAATACCTAAAATCGCGTGCGCTGCGAAAACTATTGATGATAAAATAAAATAATGTACTACGACTTTGTAGAACACATCATTATTTACAAAAAGTATCGCGACAACATATATCTAACTATTATAGTTATGCCACAATAAGCGTTTTTTTATTATAAAAAATTAATTAAAATGCCGCCGCTAGAAAAGGCTTTTTATTTGTATCTTGATATTAATCCTTATCAAAATAAATTACTTCATATTCAAGACTTCTTCAATACCTTTATATAACTTTTTGAATTATTCAATTCGGACATTCCATTCGAAAGATATCACGAGTTTTAAAATGTAAGAATTAGTGACGGTGATCACGTGACTGTGACATCTTTTCGTGAGTCAAAACTCCATAAGACCCCCTCTATACAGAAGTTTCACTTCAAAAATTAATGACAATCGGTTCATTCTAAAGAATATGAAGAAGACACATACAAAGTCCTTTTTCCACGTTATGTGTTTGTTCTATTGTGCCGCAATCATTTACTATGCCAGATCTTGATCAGATCTGCGCACCTTTATAACAATGTAGGAATTAAATTAAAAAAATATTTTTTAAATAAAGTTAAAATTTGCAACGAAATACTTTTTTGTTACTTATTCTAAACTTTAAATCCTAGTAAGTTACTTTAAAAAGTCGTGGTACCGTAATGGCTAGCGCACGCGTCCCAGACTCAAAGGGTGCGGGTTCGATCCTGGCCGGAACGCATGCACTAGTAAGTAGTTTTCTGATATAATGTGCATATTACCCGTGAAATGTGACGTCACGAAATTTAAGAGCCCACCCACTCCTAGTCACACAATAATGGATGACCTGTCATGTGTGATTGGGTTTTATGTTTATTGTGTGTTGCTGTGACATATTTTGATTTTAATAACAAAACCCAAAATAAGCTGTTACTCTAATTGCTTACAAACATGTCATTTATACAGACCTATAACATATCGCGGGTCCTTTTAGCCCCTGAATTGATAATCGAAGGGCCTTACACAACGTTCGAATCGAGCCTATTCAACATCAAAAGGTTTCGGGTCAAGGAAAAAATGTCTTATTATGTAAATATTGATGTCGTTAGACCCATAAATACAAATAATGTGAATAGGTAAAATTATCTTCTTAATATAGCTGCAGTAATGTAATGGGATTTTTTTGCTTACCTCATTTTAAAAACTCAATAATAGCTCCAGAATATTCGATGGAGACGAAACTTTCACTGTGGAAATTGTGATAGGTAGTTCCAATAAAATTATCGATTATTTAAGAAGAAAGGCACCTTACCCATAGAAGACGGTGATGTGGGGTCAGTATTCTACTTATAGTCTTGAGGGACTATGGGTAGAATACAATACAAATAAGTTTCGTTGTACATTGTATTCAATAGTATAGTTCGCGCCACGTAAAAAGAACGCAATTTATAATTGTTCAATGTATTAAATTATTCAATAAGTCAAAGGAGAAGACTATATCTATACTATATATATGGAAAAAATATCCTAAAGATGTGCACAGAATATGATAATATGTAAACGTAAGTATGTATATAATATGTAAAATTTCTGCATATATGTGTGTGTGTGTGTGTGTTAATATTAAAATGTAAATACTCGTATGTTACTTATACCTCTATGGCTTTTTGCGGTTTTTGATATAATACAGCGAATTTAACTTAAATTATAATATTTCGTTTCTATAAAACCATTATATTTTACTTGCTGTTACAGACTATTTTCACAAGTGACATAATAAAAAATAACATTTTATCATTATAACAAAATTAAAATATGGAAAATAATGTTCTAAAAAGTCTTAACAATCGCCATTATCATATCAATTTATTTCTGAAGTTGATTGGAAAAGATCGCTGTTTTAGCAATAACACCTCCCTTCGTGCATAATTAGATATTATAGTTATGCACGAATATATAGTTTTAGTCTTTAAGTTCATTTTTGTATTGGTGTAAAATAAAAAGTTATCTCTATCTACTCTATCCCGACAAATAATCTTCCTAAATTCAAAATCATAATTCACACAAACCAACCAAACAGTTTGAATTTACATACAAGGAGAAATCGTAAACTCAACAAGATACTTTAAAATGTAATATGTGTAAGTTTTTTAACATCTTGCACAAAAAGATAGTCATCAAAATATTCAGTCATTTTATAATATAACAATTTTCTTGAGCGTGTGCTCAAAGATTTATTCCATATTTTGCTTCAAAGGAGGGCAGAAAAATTTGTTTTTCGCACTCCCTTCGGTCAAATTGTAAAGTTTAGTGAGAATACTTTGAATAATGCCACTAGAGCACGTCAAGTTATGCGTCTTTTCTGACTAAAATAGTTTATAGTTGGAATTAAGTTGAAAGCAACCTCCGGTTTAGAATGATTTTTTTAAATGATAAAACTAGTATATTATACGCGGCTCCGTTTGTGTTAATTTTAAGCACGTGCAAGCTGTTTTCATTGCCGAGGTAAAAAGTATTTTATTTCAATATTGGCGAAGTAAGATTCATACTCGAATTCGTAATACCGCTTCATCCAATGCCGTGAACTTAGAACAAACAACATTCAAAGTCATTTTTACAATTACGTGTAAATATGGATTAAACATATGCAGTACTCGAATTTTAACTAGCACTTGTGAGCTTGTCATCGTAATTTACCCCGTTGATTCAGTTTCATCGTATACCACCATGGAGTGGTTCTAGGGATTTCAATTTATACTATTTGAAGAAATAAATATACATGTAACCAATCTATAGAGCCTGAGTCTACGGTCGAGTGAGCAGCACAATATTACTGCCCTCATTAGAGACATACGACCACAACAAACTCTGCTACGAATATTGCTACAACTTAGTAGGACACTACGCACATAATCGTAGTCCTCGATTTGCTTCAAAGTCGTGTTTTTAAAGTATAGCCGTCTACAAAACATTCAATTAAAAAGGTTTTTAAAAAGTGATTTACTTTCTAGCCTTTATTGAATTGTGAACCTTTAAGTATTGAATATGGCAACATTATTATTAAGTATAATTTTTACTTGTCAAATATTTTACATACGTCACTGCATATCCTACAATATTTATGTATACCACATTTGAAAAATATAATCTGTCTTATTCCTGCCACGGGTTGTCTGGAAGAGATCGCTTCTTAGCGATAAGACCGCCCATTGTGCGCATTTAGAAGAATATTTTTAAGCTATAAGTTTTTCTGCAATGGTGTACAATAAAGTGTTATGTCTCTCTCATTTTTAAGCTTCTTTAATTATGACATGTACCAAAAAATTGCCTAAAGCAAAACCAGGAGCGTTACTATGTAAAAAATCATTAATTTTTTAGCACGCTTATCAAAGACTGTTAAAAATCACTACTTAAAGACATAATTAGTATCTAGAGTATAAAATTATATTCTGTTTTACTTCACCATCTGCTTCATGTTTATTTTATTTTATTTATATATTTTACAATCAATAAATTTTGTGTTTTTTAAGTGTAAGTCGTGGTTGCGTAATGTGTAGCGCATGCGTCCTAAACTCAAAGGGCTCGGGTTCGATCCCGGCCGGAACGCATGCATCACTTAGGCAGTTTTCTGACCTAATGTCCATATTGTTACAATTACCACGTGCTAAAAACGGTGAAGGAAAACATCGTGATGCAACCTGCACATCGAGATAACCGATGTGTCAAACCTGCCAAGCCGCCTTGGACAAGCGTGGCGGGTATACTGTCCATTCCCCTACAGTGGGAGGCCCGAGCCCAGCAGTGGGACAGTTATGGGCTGTTATTATATATTTTTTATATTATAAATTTTGTTTTTTATCTACTAAGCTAACACTCTCTACTACTACTTTAAATAAACGTATAAGATGTTAAGGTTGATCCACAATCTAAAGAACTACCTATGATATCCATGTTAAGACATAAGAAAAATCAGTACTGTACAATTGAAATGCGTGTGCCAATTTGTATATTTTTATTTACTAGATGTACATCCAAGGAAAGGTCCTTGGATACATGTTACTCCCAAAACACATCAATAAAAGTCCCTATTTCTGTAATCTTACGATATGTCACTTGCACAGAGCGCCCGATGACACGGCTTACTAGTTTTATGCATCCAACATTGAATTTATATATGTTCAGTCTTTTGTAGTTTTTCTAACAAATACGAGTGTATTATTTGTTGTTACTAGAAAGTAGGTAGACGTATCTGTTCTAAAAATTATAGATACAAATTAACTTGTTATTTTGGTATCATAATAGTGGCAATTTATTAGTCAGTGTTTGAAGTTTTAAGAGATTATGAATGAATTACATGAATAGTCTCTAATAGTAGTTAATATTTCGGAATATTGATACACTACTGTGAATACACTCGTAGAGGAAGTACATCTTCTTAATGAGTTTCTTGTAGCAGCCAATCCCAGTAGTTTTTAAGAAAAAAAGCTGTAACATAATATGTACACGGGCAAAGTTTAAAAAAGCTATACTATTTCTTACCAATAAACCTAGTATTTAAAAGCCTTGATAACCGCTACGTCAATGTGTGTGTGAAACAGTTGTTTTGTTATTCTTTAATTATATATACATAATATTATAGATGAACACTGATGAGAATTTAGTCTGCTTAGTTATTAGACAAATTATCAAATGTTTATAAAGCAAATAAAAGTCTAAATCTTTAACAATAGATAGGGCCACTAATACCAAACTGAGTAGATGCCACTTCTATGTAATAACAAATGCTATTAACAGTTAACAGTATGTATGTTGTATACATCTAAAATCACTTTTCTAAACACCTGTACGCACAGTCGTATAATACCGCCGCGTACATCAAAGTCTGGCGGTGCTAACGAGAAGCGACAGCGGTGGACAAAAAACGACCGAATATTAGTGCGATGTGACGTTAAATAAAGCGGCATTATCCCAGGAACAATATAAACGTCGCAACCTGCGGCGCAATAACCGACGCTCACCGGCTAATGGCCGCCGTCTGTCATCTTTGCGCGGTCGACGGCGACCTTACCTCGTACCCCTGTAGATGTTCCATCTACCACGTGTAATATATAGCTATATACACAATTACAATTGAATAAAGGGGAGGTAATGTAAAGGGTAATATAATAACCGTTTTATGTGTTATTTTATTTGAAATTAAACGAACTAGCAGGTGATCTTACGGTGGGTGGTTACTTTTCTCTAATGGGCATCTTGTTGAAAATTCTTTTATATGAAAAATTGTGGCCTTTAAGTTCAACATTTTTTTATCGAAGTACGTTAATTTTTAATCCGAATTCCAGTCATAGAAATATATATTTATGTCGCAGAACGGCCTCATTCTCACGACATCTTTAGTTATTGCAGGTTTAGTGGGCGTCATCAGGATAAAATGCGAGCATAAAACACAATAGCCACGGTTTATACACTTTTAATTTAGATTTGATCAACATTATGACATAGTTTAGACCGAGCAGCGGGTTCAGGGCACCCGCTCATACTTTTAACTTCAATACTTCCTTTAAAACTCTCAAAGGTCCAACTCGACCTGTAGCCACCAACCAAATGTGTCACAAAAACTCCTCAGTCTACCGAAGTAGATACTACTCAAGTATAGAGGGCGTCTGACCCTGCTCAGCCATATGCTCTGCTCTGATTGGTACATACATACATACATACATAACTTCACGCCAGGTCCCTTGCGGGGTAGGCACGAACACTACTAACATACTCTGATTGGTCGTTTATTAAATTACAATATTCATAACTTTTATTAGGTTAGAACGATATTTAAGTTATAGAAACATTCAACAAATCAAATTAAATTACACTAAGAATTTTAGAAGTAATTAAAATGTAAACAAATGATATCGTGCGTTATACATCCAGTTAACGATACGTCATATCGTCATAGTCATAGCTTCCCTCCGACATATATATATATATATATATATATATATATATATATATATGACGTAACATAATAATTTAATAAGTAACATCCTTTTTAGAGAAACAATTATATAACCGATTCAATCTTAAGGCCGTGAAACATTAAAAAAGTCACTTAGAAATGTTTGTACTAACTATTTACTTCTTTTTTCAAATGGAAATCCTTTTAAGGACTGCCCACCGGGTTTCTCCTGCAGTATGTGGAGTAAGCATGCGGGATTCGCTGCGTTGGGGTGATAATAGCACACCCAAAGAACTGTTATGACCACCCGAATCTGGGATACCCACTATAACCCTCCGATGTTACATCCTTCGCCTTATGTCAGGACAACGAGACAGCAGAGGCAAAACCATCTAGTTTTGTTATAGATTTTCTTTAAACTGATACATATAAGTTAAAAATAATCTAATGTCAACTTCTACCCTTTTGGAAATCATAATCAACTATGACAATCATTTTCAATACTAGGCACTAATATTCCCATTTCAGGTGAATTCGGTTAACATCACGATTGTTCAAAGCAGATTAGCAGAATTCCTATATACCGCGAGCTTTCTTTGTTATCCTTCATCAAAAAGACATGGCAATAATAATAGGCACATTAATCAATTTCATATAAAAATACAAGTAGTGTTTGTCATTTAAAACAGTAGTTTTATGCATATAACTGTAACCTTCATTGATAACTAAAACACAATTTTGGCGACGCAATTTAAATCTGATGTTTACAAAAGTCTGAATTCTTTAGAAGTAAAATTACGTTTAAATTAATAATTTTCGAAAAGAAATTGCGTGTTGCCTTTGGGCCAAGTTTACATTTGAGTGTATTTTATTGATGAAAGTTGTTAATTAACTTGTATAACTAACAAACTTGGGTTTTCACGGGCCCACAAAGTATTAATAATATATTTGAATTAAACATCTTCATAAAATTTCTAAATTACATTAAGGATAGAATAATTTTAAAGAAGGTATCGGAGCAGAGAGGCTATGCACAAGTACGTATCTTCTGACTCCCCTTTATAAATACATGGTTGCCCGGAGGCTTACAACGATAACGGGCCACGGTAGATGCACTACTGTGCGTAACGGCCTTGGATGTTACTTTAACTGCTAGTCACTGCTAGAGATGGGTAGCTATGTATAAGTCGGTTAAATAGCAATGATTATTTACAAAATCAATACGCCAACTAGCTAATGGTTTTTGAATAAAATCGATAAGCGATAAGTTTGCGACCTTTTTTTCGAGGTGAATTCGTTTGCGTGGGACTATCCCACGCAAACGAATTGAGTGGGACTCACCGGCGTTTTGCCGGAAGACCCACTAGACCCCAGAAAAGCCGATGTTGACGCCGTATCCCTGGCTGACGTGAGCTTATTCCTCTCTATCGATGAGCCTCTCCTTGGGCCAGGGGATGATGCCCCCCCCCCGGCAACTACATGTTCTTGTTTGTAAATCTTAGGCTTAATTGTCCCCGTGGCCGGAGGTCGTTTGACGTTTTTCGAGACGCCACGCCACGCCTGTCGTGCGTGGTCGTGCGTGGTGCAAGGCCGTGATGTTATCTCCCTCTCCCGCTCCGCCGCCGCCTTTACCGACTTAACTGTTTCATAGATGCAGGTGACGGCGTCCCATCCGGTTATAATTCCAACCATGCCTAACACCACGGCCGGGTGGACGAGGTGCTATTACCGAAATCACAACGCTCTTCTTCCTACATAGGGCACTCTTGCAGGATGTGCAACGCCGTGTCCTCGGCGCCGGCGCTACTATAATGGCACCCTGCCGTTTCTTCCCTGCCAATGCCACACAAGCAGCTCCCGAAGCAGCCGTGCCCCGATAGGACCTGCGGCTGGTTTAAGTTTACAACCTAGCCGTCAGACGTAGGCAGTCGGTTAGCGAATCGTTCATTAAAAAAAAAAACTTCGTTTAAAAAAACCGACTTCAAAAACTAAAAAACTAAAATGTATAAAATAACTTATTTCTAAAGCTATTATTATTAATATATATTATCTAAAACATCTTAAAGTCGGTGCTTAGTAATTTTCAAAATATAGTAATTTTTATTATGTTTTACTTTGCACCGACTTCAAGATGTTTTAGATAATATATTTATATTAATAATAATAGCTTTAGAAATAAGTTATTTTATACATTTTAGTTTTTTAGTTTTTGAAGTCGGTTTTTTTAAACGAAGTTTTTATTTTTTATTTGTTACTTTTTAGTGTCTAGCTATGTATGGGTGGACTTACGAATGGTGCCGCGCTTCTTATAAAATATAGGTACCAAGAAACGAGAACAAAAAAATGTTCGTAAAATGAAAACTACTGGGCCAAACTAAGTCAAATTTTTAGGGGACCACATGGCAGCTATTCCGCGTCGAACAAAAAAAGAATCACGTAAATCGAATAATAAATCTCAGAGTAATCGGTGTTCATATGGAACGAAAAGGAAATTATTTTCATAAAAAGTGTTCATATAATGAAAACTACTGGGCCAAACTATGTAAAATTTTTAGGATACCAATTGGAAACTATTCCGCGTCAAACAAAAAAATAATCACGTAAATCGGATCATAAATCACGGAGTAATCGGCGAAGATACATAAAAAAAGCAACAAAAAAAAAGATCCCGATGAATTGAGAACCTCCTCCTTTTTTTCGAAGTCGGTTAAAAATAGTCATCACCTGGTTTTTAGCCAGCTATTGAACCATAATTAATCGGATGCCCAAATTTTTGAAATTTCAATTGACACCTTTTGACAAAACTAAAATGATTACATTCCAATTTTGAAACATCAATTGCCCTTGTCAGAAATCCAATAATTTGATATAAAAAACACTTTGTAATTTTAGACTAAATCATATTGTAGCTTGTACTGATCGATTTCTGTGAAGGAATGTCAAACGGCAAACTAAGGACAGAACTACGTGAAATTTACATAGTAAAGCATTTCACGTTTTTGATTACGCTACTTATTTTGAACTATGTCATCTGAAACGTCGATTTACGACTACGCGTCCTGTTAAAATGCGAGCCTTAAACCCGAAACAACCGAAAGCAAACAATGTATTGCAATAACGTAAACTTTTATTAGAAGTATACTCGCCACTCGTTACGTCTTATTTGGACAACGTCTTTGAGCAACTCAGGGAAGGAGTTGACAAACAAACGTACGTCATTCTGTGATCTTGATTATAGATATTTAATGTAAATCTTACGGATATGATATTTAATGTAAATCTTACGGATACAATCCCTTTAGGGATTGTATCCGTAAGATGTAAGATTTACATTTAAAAATGGCCAAGCGCGTTTCGTTATACGCAAATAGCAAGGGTTCCACAGAGGAGTTGAATGTCTACTGTTTTTCTCGTTTAGCTTTCAAAACATCAAAAGTATATAACTGAAAATAGGTACCCATATCTCAAAAACTACTCGCAACATGTAAACTTAGTAAACGTTTAGTAACGAGAAACCCTTTATGTCCTGGGACTGGCACGCACTTGGCCGTTTTTTACTGATGCTTATCAATAACTAGATTAATGAGCAGCTAAAAATTGTAAGATATAGGTTTTTTAAACTAGATTTGAACAGTATTTGGAAAGTACTTTTTTAGTAGGATATAGTAGGAGTAGTAGGAAGCTTTTCTGTGTGTCCTGTAATGGTGTATAATAAAGTGCTATCTATCTAGGATATTCCCGCAACTTCGGCCACGCTTGACTTGAAAAATAATTTAAGCTATCATGTTAGTAGAAACTGTGGCGGAATAAGCTAATTTTTATGCACCAGAACAACTTCAAACCGCTTCTGGGAAGTTTCCCGCGGGATTCCTTGGATAAAAATCACACATTTCATTACGTAAAATTGGCTATGGATCAGTGAAAAAATCGCATTGGAATTCAATTTTTTGTCAACGTGCACGTTTTAGATCATTTCCAGAAACAAACAGACAAGTAATCTAAAAAAAAATTGCATCGTGTTCTCCTTATTTTTATAGTCTATTCTACCTTTAATGTAGAGACACGGCATGTTCAGAATTTCAAACTATTATAGATAGATGAAACTAGCTACAATCTAATAAAAAACTATGTAAAATATGTATTACGTATGCACCTATATTTATGTGTAGATCTGATGAATATGATGTCATCATCATCCTAGCATTAAATCCTGGTTGCGTTCGGAGCGTTCACTCCGACGGCCAGGGTCCGCTGATGTCATATTAGGCATAATCATGTGCTTTAAACCGATTTTAGATTAATTTAATTACTGTCTTTCAATTTGGATAAATCAACCAAAATTATCCATATAAACATAAACTCGAATCATTCAGTATCATTGAATACCGTCGTGTCCTATCGGATCTCTGCCTTTCAACTAAATTGATTCAATTTGGTTCATTAGTCTAATAAATAGCACTATAGCCAAATACCGCCTCCACAAGTGACATACTCCGAGTATCACGTACTTTATTTATTTTTTCACGTACCCTCCACGGTGTAGGGATAAAAGTTTTCTAATAAAGGGCCTTTCCCAGGTAAGTTCAGCCGTTGTTCTCTTATATTGGCTACAGGTGACAATTGATTACGATAGCTCCTTTTAACTGACTTCTTACCAAAGTTTCAAGCCTAAACAACACTTAACCAGAGATCGCTGTAATACTTTATTGCTAGTTCAGTATTTATTGGTAATTATTAAAGTTACCTGAAATAGAAAAGTGGAAGAAAGAGATACATGAAACATATTACAGATCTTCGGACCTTTGGGAACATTTAACCGATATACATAATTATATACGTTCATATTAACTTACTTCGAGTCCTTATACATTTCTAAAACTTGTAATTATAACATAATACTTACTTCTTTAAATTTTCGCGACAACGTAATAAAATTACGCGTGAAACCCGCTAAGCCGCCTTGGACAAGCGTGGCGGGTATACTGTTTGTTCCCGTAATAATGCATATTTGGACTACACAAATATGACCATGTCTCGGAATTCCGAAAAAAACTCAAGTGGTTGCCAATTCGATTTCGCCGGAATACCTACTCACATCCTTGCTTTTCTCTATAGTATTTTATTTGTCCCTAGTACTCCTGATTACCTTAAACAAAATTTTGAATTTCTTTCATGCTCTCATAATTTACGCCCTTCTACTAAACTTAAATTGAACACTCCCGCGCACAACTCAACTTTTATTACTAATATATATATATATATATATATATATATATATATATATATATATATATATATATATCTCTCTCTCTCTCATTTATGTATTTATAATTAAAATGTAAGTAGTTCGTACTATATGTTACGTATACCACCATCGCCATTATCATCTCAATTCATTCCTGGGGTTGTCTGGAAGAGATCGCTTTTTAGCGATAAGACCGTCCTTTGTACATAAGTAGATATAATTTTAGTCTTTAAGTTCATGTTTGTATTGGTGTACAATAAAGTGTTATTTATCTATCTAATCCGGGGGAGGCCCGAGCCTAGCAGTGGCATCATTATGAGTTGTTAATAATATTTATTATACATGTACCAGGTCACTCAGAAAGGATAGCGAAAAAAGTTTTTAGGCATGAGAGACTGGCCAGTTATAATATATTTTGAAAATAAAATAAAAAAATGTGTGCGTGTACTAGTGTACACACGTAAGAAGTGAAACTTCTTTATGACCTTATTTTTTGAAAAACGATCTACTATATGCAACTTTACAGAAATTGATTAAATAAATAAAGCCCCTACCACGGTCGAATCGACCGTGGTAGGGGCAAGAAAACTAGATGGCGCGTAACCGAGAAAAGTGACGGTAAATTTTTTTCGATAAAAAAATAAAAACTTCGTTTAAAAAAACCGACTTCAAAAACTAAAATGTATAAAATAACTTATTTCTAAAGCTATTATTATTAATATATAATTTATCTAAAACATCTTAAAGTCGGTGCTTAGTAATTTTCAAAATATAGTAATTTTTATGTTTTACTTTGCACCGACTTCAAGATGTTTTAGATAATATATATATATTAATAATAATAGCTTTAGAAATAAGTTATTTTATACATTTTAGTTTTTGAAGACGGTTTTTTTAAACGAAGTTTTTATTTTTTATTTGTTACTTTTTAGTGTCTAGCTATGTATGGGTGGACCTACGAATGGTGCCGCGCTTCTTAAAAAATATATGTCCCAAGAACCGGGAACAAAAAAATGATCGTAAAATGAAAACTACTGGGCCAAACTATGTCAAATTTTTAGGGGACCACATGGCAGCTATTCCGCGTCGAACAAAAAAAGAATCACGTAAATCGAATCATAAATCTCAGAGTAATCGGTGTACATATGGAACGGAGTGAAAATTATTTCCATGAAAAATGTTCATAAAATGAAAACTACTGGGCCAAACAATGTAAATTTTTTAGGGGACCAATTGGAAGCTATTCCGCTTCGAACAAAAAAATAATCACGTAAATCGGATCATAAATGACGGAGTAATCGGCGAACATACATAAAAAAAGCAACAAAAAAAAGATCCCGACGAATTGAGAACCTCCTCCTTTTTTCGTAGTCGGTTAAGAAGTTTCACTTCAAAAACTCATTTGTTCTAATATGAACGTACCTAGTTCATAGAATAAATGAGCGGACGATATTTACTATTATATAATGTAAATAATATTTATTTTTATAACATTACATTATTGCAATTATACTTTATCCCATTGTACCATTACAGCGTACAATACTACATTCGATATATGCTATTGGACAGGATTGGATTGGAGGATTACAATAATACCTGTCGTTTTACAAAGCGTTTCACAGTTTCCATTCCAGCTGAGTCGCATTTTAAAAAAAACTATCGACATTGCGAATTCGTCGGAGCGCGTACTTCATTCGTGTATATGGTGATTTTTTCAATTCTAACTTTTGAAGACGAAATCTGAACTAATTTAACACAGGGACTTATTTAATATAAATAAAAACTACATCGTCAGACTTTCGTTGTAATCGGATTTCCAAAAAAAAGTTTGTCCTATAGGTAAATATTTTATTATTACATCTTTTCAAAATATTCTCCACCAACCTCTGTACAAAGTTTCATGCGTCTGAACCAGTTTTCGAAACACTTTTTCCAGTCCGCCGCAGAGACCTCGTTTACAGCTTGCTCGAATGCTGACAGCGCATCTTCCGGCGACGAAAATTATATCCCTTTGAGCTGTTTTTTTCTTTTCGGGAATAAAAAGAAGTTACACGTTGCTAGATCAGGGCTGTAAGAGGGTGACCCAGGAATTTGACCGACGTGATGTCCAGAAAGTCCCTCGTTTAGAGCGCGGTATTGGCGGGCGGGTTGTCGTGGTCGCGCAGTAGCCCGTGGAGCCCTGTGTTTGGTCGCTTGTGGCTTGTAACAGAGAAAACTTCTGCCAAGCATTTGGTAGTATACCATTTGACGTTGATGCTTTTTTGGTTTCATAAAGGAATTGACACCAAGTAGCCAGTCCAATGGATAAAACTCGCGATTCAAATCTTCCCTCCGCTTTTAGATCGCTTCACTCTGGTAGGAGTTGATTCATTTTGAAACACCCAAACCGTCTACTGGCGCTTCGTTTCTAGATCGTATCGATAAATCTGTAATGAAAGAAAAGAAAGAAAGAAAAGACGTTTATTTAGTAAACACACAACGAGACAGACATGGAATGAATTACACGGTACGGTAATAAGAATTAGAAAGTCTCGCGATGGTACCAAATAGGTGCAGTTCAGCATGTGCCAGGCAACTGCGGATGCCTGACGCTGGTTTTCAACTGCACCCTAGAACGAACGGATGTTGCACTGTTAATGATGTCGCAAACACGTCGAGACGAGCCTGCTTTAAATTTCCTTATCATATCACGGCATCATTCCACCTGGGCCTGCTTCTGAGCACCGGTGAGCTTGTGCGGCACCCAGCATGAAACTATCCTCCTCACCCGAAGATACATGTGTAGAATCTAGTGAAGGCTTCCTGATCCAATCTGCAGTACTTCCCGAATTAATTTCTTGTATTTAATTTTTATTACTGCTACCACATTTTCTGCTGTAACAGTCGTCAAAGGGTGGTCACTTTTTTCTTCATCACCCATAGTTAGTCGACCGCGCTTGAATTCGTTGTACCAACGATACACGGTTGC